>JASAMY010002954.1:0-88770 GCA_030248085.1 Paralinhomoeus sp. GSCO2_6
AAGCAGCTGGTGGCAGGGCGCGCTGACGACGGGGACGACGGCTGGCGACAGCTGGGGCTGCTGGTCTTGACCGCGCAGCTGCTGACAGCGGAGGAGGCAACGGGGTGAGGTATCAGCTCGGAAGCTGGCGGCCGGTGGGAGGCACACAGCTCTTCCCAAACCTGCCCGACCTCGCGCCCCTTCAACCTCGGCCGAGAGCGGCGGCGGCTACTCGCTCTCCCTCTCCCCAAAATTCCCCAAAATCGCCCGCCCTCGTGGCCCTCGATTCCCGCGCGCTCGCCCCCCTCTCTGCTCTCTCCCTGTGTTCGACCCTCGGCTTCCAACCCACACTCGTGTCGCGCCGCGCTACTGTGTAGTGGACGGACACCTCTCTCCTTTTCCTCCTCTTCCCTCAAAGCCAGAACGCGCCGAAGCCCGAAGGCACAACAGTCGCACGCGTCTGCTTCACACGCACCACTCTGCACTCGCGCGGCCCGAACTCTCAAAAAGGGGACGCGCTCTAAAGCCGAGAAACGCACAGAGTGACCGACAGACGTACCGGTCACTGCACAGGCGCGTCGAAATGGGAAAACGCGCCACGAAAAACCATCGCCCGACAGCCGGCTGACGCAATCACCGGGCTACTGTAGGACACCGGTTTAACTCACAACCAAATAGAAAACCGAACAAAATAAAGCCAAAGGGGGAAGGGGGCGGGGGATGGGGAAGTGGACGGGGGAAGGGTGAGGGACTTTACATTTTCATCTTGTAAATATTTTCAAATTGCTCTTTTGTTTTTTTCAGCAGTTACATTGTCCAGCATTTGTGGTCTACCAGCCTGATCCCCACAAGTCAGAAAAGTATGCATAAGTTTAAAACATGGTAGCTTTGCTTTGGGCACAATGCCACATGTTTGAACGTGGTAGTTGAAGCAGCTTGTAACTACATAGATCACTGATCACAGCAAGTCTGTCTCTTGCAGGCCTTGAGCTTTATGTCCACCAGGTTCATCTTTGAGGTGTGTAGCCCTCACCAAGAAATGCACCAACATGTGTCTGTAGTCGGCCAGTATGCTAAGCAAATTAATATCACAAGACATGTGTTGTTAACCTCTCCTTGACCACTGTTTGTTTTTCAATAAGACTATGCAAAACTTCTACCTCACTGCATTACCCCAAGAGATGAGGACAAAACGAGGGAGAGAGAGATGAGGGTACAGCCATAAGCGGTTAATCATCTAGACTATTATGACAGGGTTAAGGCAGGCAAACGCGTTTGAACATGGTAGCTGATAAGTGACTTGGCACAGTGCCCAAGACTCGTGACTGGCACGTTTGAACATGTTTACTGATAAGAGCTGGTGACAGCATGTGACAGCGTGTGACAGGTACCACACTCGTAAAACGTTTGAATATGTTCACTGATAAGAGCAGCATGTGACTGACACTTTACCAATAAAGAGCATGTGTCAGGCCAACATGTTTCAACTTGCTAAGTTGTAGCAGCACTAATTTGCCCAGCAATTTGCACAGCTACACATGGTAGAGCATGTCCACTGTAAAACACATTGCACAATGACCTACCAATTACATGCATTTCATGCCAATGCCAATCACCCAAAATACATTTTGTCACCAGCACAATTTAGACTGAGTATACAGTACAGTGCATGACATGGTAAGTGTAAAAATTTTCAAGCATTCGTGGTCTACTGTTCTGTGCCTGTATCCATGCCCTTATTCAAAAAGGTACAGTTCACACTGATCACATAACACCCAGTCACCTCTCTGGTCATGTCCACACAACTCATTATGCCCAATACTCAGCTCACAATCACTCAGATCACCCATAGGTCACAATGATCATACCCAATGCCAAAGATGTACATAGGTCACACTACCCAATCATACAGCAGTCATGACAAATCACACCCAAATAGCACACAGCTAATGTGGATTACGTGTGGTATACCCAATCATACACCAGTATGTTCAATCACACCCGAATAACACACAGTTAATGCTAATTACTTGGAAATCATGCCCAATCAAACTGATCATGCTTGATCACTTATCACCCAAATCACCCAAATGTATATAGGTCACACTACCCAATCATGCACTATGCAATCAGACACAAATCACACCAAAATAACACACGGTTAATGTAGATTATATGTAAATCATGCCACACCAGCTATGCTCAATCACACCCAAATAACATGCAGTTAATGCAGACCATGTGAAAATCATGTCCATCACACACCAGCTACACTCAATCACACCCAAATAACATGTAATTAATGCCATCCATGTGAAAATCATGCCCAATAACACTGATCATGCTTGATCACCTATTCCCCAAATCACTCAGATCACATACATCAGATAATGCATAGGTCAGATCAATCACACCCAAGGACATGCCAATCATGCCTAGACCAAATCACAAAATCAATAGTTGTCCAATTTGCATAGAAATTTAATGCATTATGTCATGACATGTCACCCGCACAGTTCATGTTTCACATGCAACAGGTCATACCAGACCACAGTTAGACTTTGGTCATATCAATCATGGCCAATCATGCTGATCATACTTGATCAGTTTTTGCCCAAATCACTTAGATCACTTTGTAATTAAATATAATTAAATATAATATAAATTAATTAAATATAAAATAAAATAAATTAAATTTAAAAAAAAAATTAAATTAACAATAATTAATTTCCCGTGGTTTGATTCAAATTTGCGCGCTACCGTATCCTACAGTAACCCACGAAAACACGCAAAACCGAAAACACGCAAAATGGCGCCAATTCAAAAAACCACCCAACTCGTATAACTCCTTACTACTGCGTTTTGTGCATGTTTTGGCTTGTTCTTGTGCATTGGCTTTGGTTGACCTGCATTCAAACACTTTGCAGTTTTATCATTGCAGTGATTTATCATTGTACAACTGAGTATTCTCAACATTATTTTGTTTCATGAGACAAATTGATGTTGAACCACTTTGGACCACTTTGCAAGCAGGAGTCCTGAGTTCGAAGTGGCTAGTCTCTACAATGTGCGCTCGGCTCTCAAAGAGCGCGATGCTCCCGCTATTTAACAGAGGACTACGAGCGAGCAGAGCAGCGTGTACTGCCTGTCGCTGACGGCGTTTGGCGACGCGTGTCGAAGAGCAACCAGCGGCCTCTCGAGCGGCACCGGCGTCGTTTGTTGTGTGCAGCCGTGTGGTCGTGTGAGCGATGCGAGACCCGAGAACAACGGTTTGTCGCAATACGTCGCTGCACAGTCGCCACACGGGAGTTGGTCGGCAAATGCAGGAGAAAAAAGAGAGAAAGGGAGAGGGAAAAGCGACCGACTGACGATAGAACGGAGAAGTCGCCAGCGCGGCGCTCGCTGCGTGGGCGTACGAAGGGGGGAAGGGGGGAAGAAGACAAAGAGATGCGTAGGTGGCGCAGTCGGTTGGCATGAGGACGCCATGGGTGCAGAGAAGGTCGTAGGTGCAAAGGCAACAGTTTGAACGTGCGCGCCACTGCGGATGCGGTAGAACAAGCAGCACGGGCGCACAGGGGGTCGGTACGAAGTAGGGTGGAGAACAGCGCACCGAAATAATAAACAAACCAATAAACCAAATTCAAGGCAATTAGAGATGGCTCTGGTGAGAAAATTTCTAGTATGTGTGTCTTTTTGGTGTAGAATGTTTTTAAATTGTGCCGTAAGCAAAATTGTTTATGTTAACTGAAACAACCCTCTAAAGCAACCCTCTAGAGTAAAGCAAGCGAGTATGGATGTGGCATACCAAATAATTACCCCCCCCTAATTAACGCCCTTCCTATCCTTTCCTATTGAATATATTAGCGTATAATTAGCCCATTCCCCAAATTGGCATAAGAGAGACATTTCGGTGCCTGCGTGAATGTATGGGCGCGTATGTACATGTGTATCAAAACTATATGCATCCCCCTAGGGAAATACTGGTTGGACGGATTAAGCTGAAATTCAACAGGGATGTAGGCCAAACAAAAATACACGAAAAAATTAAATTTCATGCAAATCGAACAACCGAGCTTCGAGAAGTGAGCAATCATCAAAGGTACAGTGAAAAAAAAATCATTACTGCATGTTTTATAGAAACAATTTCTCGTTGAATGGTAAACAATTGTTTTCAGCGAGTATCGAGGAGTCGAGGACCATGTTGCGCTAACGAAAGGTCAACAAAACTGACTAAGTGCGTCTCATCGATGAAGCTGCTGCAGTCACAAGTGTGCAACGCAGGTGCACAGTTCATCACTAGAAAATGAGTGGCTCAGGAGCTAAGCTATCCGAACGATGGGTCACGGAGCACTGGAACAGAGAACTGCATGACGTGGCCATCACTAACCCATCTGACGTCGGCCAACCACTGTTGATTCGCCAAGAAACGGGTGAAGTGGTGCAGCAAGTCAAAAATCTACAAGCTGCCACAAGATCTAGCTGCCACAAGCTTACTGACAAGATTTATCACTGTACCTTGGAAGATTGCTCCTATGTATCTCGACGCTCGGTTGTTTGATTTGCAAGAAGTTTAATTTGGTCATGTATTTTTGCTTGGCCTATGTTGAATTTCAGCTAAATCCGTCCAATCAGTATTTCCCTAGGGGGGATATAGTTTTGATACACCCTCTACGGTTTGGTGAGTGTGTGCCTGAGTGTGTGAAAGTGTACTGACAGGTGTGTGCGGTCTACTTTTTTTCTTACAACCCCCTCTGTGCGCTCTGTCCCAACAAAGCTCCTCACAAATTGATACTTCCAGTTTATTAGCCCCATTGGGGGTTGGGAACATTAAGTAATTTTAGTGGCACATTTTTCATTTTGTGGAATGAGTAAATAGGCCTGCAATTTGGGTGCAACTTACTGTATTATGATTTGTGGCATAATAATGTAGGTAAGATGCATTTTTAATAAAAATTAGGCAAAGCTGCCTGATTGGATCACCTTGCCGCTGAACTGAAACCTTCCCACCGCGTTTAGGCACATGCACACCAAGTATAACATGTACACTGTGAACCATGTTCTGCCATAATGTCATCAGCATAACTGTTTTGTGCAAGTAATGCTGCCAAAGCTAAATTTGGCTTCAAATTACTCACACCTAAAAGCTAATTAAATCAGTTAGATAAGTCAAATAAATTAAATAGGCCTTAACAGTTTTTTTTTAATTATAACTAAAAATTTAATAATTCAATGATCATTCAATAATTACAAATAAAAAAAATAACATTTAAAGGGTAAATTAAAAAGGGGTTGCCTTTTTAATAATCAAAAATTACAGGAAAAGTCTGCAGTCTTTTTTCTGACATCACTAGTGCTACCGTTGGGGAGATGCCCCCTCTTGGATCTGCTAGTATACAAATGTAGGTGCACCTCATTCAATTCTGCAGATGATATTTCATATTCATCTTTCAGACAGTTCCCATCAAAGGAAGTGGGAGTATGTATTTACCATACAACGTACATCCCACTATTTATGAACCAGTGGTCTACGATCTTGACAGAACCATTCTGGTTACTACACCTGCAAAAAAACAGAGGTTTTTGTATAGTGACAACATATGCAAGCTGTAAGTGCTGCATCGAGTGTTGCTTGAACAAGCTGGTTTCAAAAAGCACTCTTTTTGAATTCGTATATTTAAAAGTTCTGTGCCTCAGCAAGCATTGAACATTGTAGACTCCTTGGTTTTCCTTAGTGGTGCCGATTTTATTGAACTCAGCCAAATCACCTTTCATGATGTGACAGATCATTTTTTCGTGTGTGGCTAGTGTGGCAAGTTCATATACGGATGGTAACTTCATACTTATATGTTAAACTCATAAATATATACACCATAAATCCTCCAAGACAGCCCCCCTCCAATAGTGCCCCCCTCCAACAGTGCCCCTGGGTATGGCAAGGTTGAATTAAAATAGAACCCCCCCCCCCTTCAATGGTGTAAGGGGTAAGGGAGTAAGGGGCATGTTATGACATGTGCCATTTATGGGCAAAAAAGAGTTGTAGGTACATTTATGTCGTATATACACACTACTACTAACCAATAATAGTATGTTTCAGCAACTATTAATGGTAAATCAACCATTAAAATGTGGCAAAAGTGATCAAAATCACTAAAAAAATGGCAATTTTAAAAGCAAAACTAGCATTACCATTCAAAATGTTTAGGTTGAAATAATAGAAGCCCCCCTCCAATAGTGCCCCCGGATATGGAGAGGTTGAAATAATGGTGCCTTGGTGGCACTATTGGAAGATTTACAGTATATTAATTTACAAATGGATGATATAATTTCCATCCATGTGTGTGCTTTAGTGTAGGAATGGATGTTTCCATGTCTGGAGGGCAAAATTACTAGGTCCTGGGCGTGCATGCACAGTTGAAAATCTAGCCTAGCATTTGCTTGAGTCTTGAAGATTCGAGCATGAACTTGTTTAGCCATATGCACAGGTGAGAAAATGCTGCTCCAGGTGAGAAATGTCTAGAGTAGCATCTACCCATTTTCAAGACTCAAGCTCAAGACAGCTCAATATCAGTCTGAGTTGTTTTTCTTTAATGCTAAGTTGAAATTGTTGTTGTTAAAAAGGCTTAGATAGGCAATGGCAATGGTAAGCAATGGCGGAGAGATATGCGATGTACTCCAGAACATGAATATGCATTTCCTTTTTGAATCTGCTGACTGGAAAAAGATGGAGAATTGTGAGCTGTACAAGTAGTAGCAGTACCGCTTCACTAGTGAATACTGGGCATGAAATTGCGCACATAATGGAAGTTATGCTAAAAAGCTAAGGACATTGGTCGTCTGCCTAAAAGTGCAGCAGATTTTTTTTTACTGTTCATTTAACTTAACTTGATTTTAACTTGCTTAGCTTGCTTGACTAGGTATACACATCTCTTGCATTTTATATGCTTAAACTTGACCTACCGTAAACCCTATAATTAGCCCCCCAGGGGCTAATTTTTTCGTTCGAGCTCTAGGAGGGTGTGTAATTATAGGGGGGGCTAATTATAGGGGGGCTTATAAACTGGAAGTGTCGATGAGTGGGAAGATGTGTAAGCAAAAGGGCGCGTGAAGGCGATTTTTAAAGGGAAACAGTCGCTGTGCACACACGTTGGTACACTCTAACACACTCTCACACAGTCTCACATGCACATACGTGTACATACATACACATACACGACCATACATACACCCAGACATGGAAACATGTGCCTTTTAGATGATGGTTCATTTAGGGAGGGGGTGTAATTATAGGGGGGGGCTTATTAACTCAAAGTGGTCTTGGGAGGGTGTATTATTATAGGGGGGCTAATTATAGGGGGGGCTAATTATAGGGTTTACGGTAATTGGCTGAAATACTTTGACTGTCATCTGAGGGACTCATTTTCACTGCGAATACTTAGTTTCACTGCGTTTTGCAGTTGATATGTCAAGAACAACAGTCACATAAATCTCGATTTAGTTTCAAGCTTCTGCTTAAAGTAGTGTCTTGAACAAGCCTGTGTTGTTCTTAAACTGTGCACATCGTAAACCCCATAATTAGCCCCCTATAATTATACACCCTCCTAAGACCACTTTGAGTTTATAGGGCCCCCCCCATAATTATGGCACTACTGGAGGATTTATGGTAGATTCATTTTTGCTGTCTTTTAGCTGAGCATTCTCAGCATTCAGCATTCAGTATTGACATTGAACCACTTATTAGCACCTTGTAGCAGGTGTTCTTGGTTGTAAGTAGCTAGCATTACTGATATGGTATGTATAACCCCAGGTGTAATGTGGCCCATCTGAAAGCTCATAACGTTGTGCATACTAAAGAAAACAAAACGAAATGTGTGCACAGCAAGTGCCTGCTATCTTAAGGGGCTGCCAAAAATGAATTGTAATGCATACACGATTGCAAAATAGGTGTTCCATAATACCTCAATACTGCAGCAGCTGCTGTCTGCTCATATTTGTCTCATATGCATGTTTACTCCTCATGATATAGTGCCCAATTTGTACTATTAATTTGAAGGAGATGAGATGACTGAATGAAAAGTTGCAACCAAAAGACCTGAAGCATTTTCCATTTTTGCAAAAGTGCATTGGTTAACTTCCTTTGCATTTTTCTGCCATGCTTTACAAATTCATCAGTGTTGCTTTAACTGAGCATTCTCAGTGTTATTTGACACAAATTGATGTTGAACCACTTTTGAGCACTTTGTAGCAGGTGTCCTGAGTTATTTCTAGCTAGTTTCTAAAAAGAAACAAACCAAATATATCTGCAGTGATTTGTTGCAAATTTACTATGGGCATTGATTGTGTGATCACTGTTGAAGAGACACCTCACCCAGAACTCGTGCCATGCCTAACAAATCAGGTGAAAGTTGTGCAACCAGATGGAATATAAAAATTATTTTTGGGTACAGTTGTGCAAAATTTAAATTCCACTAAATAGGTGTCAATTAATTACTAAATATAAACTAAATAGCTAACTAAATAATGAACTAAATAACTAACATCCACCAAGTAGCAATTGACAGTTTCTCTCCCATTGCCCAGTCTTGCTCCTCTTCTGACTGGAACTCCTCCAAACTATAGATGAATGAATTTATATCAGCACTGCCAAAGTAATGCTTTCTCAATGCAAAGGTTCAAATCTGAAAATGTGTGATGGCTCATTTGCTTTCAAATTCTAGGCTATGTATGTCAGTACATGGAAAGAGTCCTTACAACATTCACATAATGATCCATACTGGAAAGATTTATAAAAAGACATACCTTTTTGTAAAGATTAAGTCAATTGATAATGAGGTGGACAATTTCACCTTTGGCTTTATCTTTGGTAGTTGGTTCTATCATGATAAAAAATACATAGCACAACAATCAGGAACTTTGTCAACACATATTTATCATAACAAACCAATCAACAGATCAGAGAATAGCAAGATCCAATGCTTTGCCAAGTTTTGCCAAGTTTCCAACTTTTACATTAATTATACAACTTTATCCATAGTTCAAAATGTGAAATTTGAGATTGGAGCCTATGAAACGAAATGGAGTCAATACTCACAGTTGAACAAGACAATTGATGACTTCATTGAACACGTACATTTTCAGCATTTGACAAATCAACACTTTGCACAATCAGTCAACCTGCAAAATTTGAAGGTTGTTTCTACTGTTTTGTTGCATCAACATATGTACAAGGTGGCCCAAAAAATCTTGGAACCCCTAACTTCAACGCGGCGATTCTCGTGCTAGGGTAGACCGATTAGCGTGGAATTTTAACCACGCATACCTCCAACCACCCTACACTTCCCCACAAACTTTCAGTTGAATCGGACGAAACAGTCTCATTTGGCAGTCCTTTTTGCAAACCGCTCTCGAAAATCGAGTGTTCACAAGCTCGTTCAGCTTGCTAGATCGCGCGCTCGCGTGCTCGCTAGAGTTAACCGATTGTTGTGAAATTTTAAACACGCATACAACATCCGTGTCGGCGTCTCGTCCCCAAATTTCAGCTTCGTCGGACCACAAAATCCTATTTGGCAACCGCTAGCGCACAGTTCTTGAAACGCTTGCACAGCAGCGCCCATTTGCCATACAACAACCATGACTGCATCATCTTTGGCTAAAGTTAGCGCGTACGTGCGTTGCACTCTCTTTCCATAGAATGCGAAATTACCAAATATCTGTCGTACCACAAACGAATAAATATCCATCCATGAAGTTCCAGGGCAAAGTTGCCAAATGAAACCACAGTTCAAGGCTTTTGCATTTCAAAGTATCGCTCCTGGGTGTGTCCATTTCTTGAAAACGCTGAGATTTGATTGCTCTCCATGTTTTTTGCGATCTTCCAAGGTTGAAAATCTTACTGAAATTTTGTTTCTGCCAAAATTCACTTTTTTTCATATTCTTGAGGCAAACTTTCCTAATTCTCCACTACATAATGTTGATAAATTCTGATTTTGGGTGACCTTCCTGGTTTGCTATCGAATCGTCGATTGTTCAGTGCACAACTCCCATGCCTTCTGTTGATATGCCTAAAGTCCATGTCAAATCATCGTGGACTGGAGGTTTTTTGGGAAAATATCGAAGGTGCTTGCGAATTAATTATATAAACGTGTAGCCCAGCTGTAGCTCCGATCTACACTGACCTTTATTTGCAAATCAGAAACCACTCATCCCACACTTGCAAGCCACACCAGAAAATCACCTTTTTATTGGAAGGACCTAGCTTGCTGAAAATTGTAGAATCGATAGGTACTGGCAGGGCCATCTTTCGCTCTAAAAATGGTTCAAATCGAATCGTGCGATTTTGAGATATGGCCAAAACAAAATTTCAGAAAACGTCAAAAACGGCCAAAATGGCGATTTTCCAAAAATCTGAGGGCACCATGTTAACATCTCGAGAACCGTATGCTGGATCGAAATGAAATGTTTTGCTCGCATGTAGTCCCGACCAAGACCTTTCCAATGATATGCACATTTTTGCTCTGACTCCTTCCGTGGCGCTATTACAGTGCGATTTTTATTTTTGGCGGCAACGCTCACTAACGGTGCACGACTTTAGCCCACCGTCAAAATCCCCCGCTAAAAAATCTCCCCCGTCAAAAGCCCCCCCGTCAGAAGCCACCCCCCCCGTCAAAAGCCCCCCATCAGCTGATCGGCTGATCTCATCTCAGTAAGAGACGCAGACGCCGACGCTAATGCCAAACCTATTGTTAACCATTCACCGTGACCTACAATGCATATGCTGTGTCGCAGCCACGCCGATTTGACGTGGTGGTGTACGCCTTGCTGCCGAACAAGGCGCAGGCGACGTACACGCGCATGTTCCGCACAGCCGTCGAGCTGTGCCTTGCGATGCGACCGTGATTCGCGCCTTCCACTGCGACTTTGAGCTCGCGACGCTCAACGCCGTGGCAAAGATTTCGCCACACGTACGCGTCGCCGACTGTTACTTTCGCTTCGGCGGCCTGACCTACGGCAGTGCGTTGTCGACGGCGACATTTCATTTCATGTGCGCGTCGAACCAGTCGGTGTGGCGCTTCCTTTCGACCACGACACTCGCTTCCAGAAGAAGGCGATGGAGTGGAATGACGTCTGGCTGCACGTGCCTCTCGACGACTGGAACTGCCCCTTCCTCATCTACTTCCGCGCCTTCGCGAAACTTAGTCCTTTCGCTGTATTTGGGGGGGCTTTTGACGCGGGGGCTTTTGACGGGGGGGCTTTTGACGCGGGGGCTTTTGACGTGGGGGCTTTTGTCGTGGGGGCTTTTGACGGGGGGGGGGGCTTTTGACGCGTAGCCCTCACTAAACTCGATGCCATTCGGTGCGCTATAGTGGAATGGTCTGAAATTTGGTCACCATGTGCCCACGGCCGCCACGCAAAAAGTAGATTTTCAATTTTTTGATTGGACCTTTCCATTTAGAGAAATGCCTAAGAAAGTGCCAGAGTCGACAAGCGCAAATTTTGGACTTTTGAGTTGACTCATTCTACTAACACCAGTTTTAAGCCATTGGCCAATGAGTCGCAAATAGCGCCATAGTTGCTTGTGCGTGCACTCAACGATAGAGAAAAGCGCTGTCATGAGTCAAAATGACAAAATCCCACAGACAGAAAGTCAGTAGGAATGTACTATTTGCAGTGTCGCTAATGCTTGCACCATAACTCCGTGCTCCTATAATGGAAACAAATGAAAGTCAGGGAATTGTAACGGACGCAACTGCCCAAGCGCATGTCAAATTTGGCTTCATTACTCCCATTCTTCCGTGACTTATGACACATCAAACAGGTCGCAAAAAACCCAAAAATTTGCGCTTGTCGACTCTGGCACTTTCTTAGCCATTTCTCTGAATGGGAAGGTCCAATCAAAAAATTGAAAATATACTTTCTGCGTGGTGGCCGTGGGCACATGGTGGCCAAATTCCAGACCATTCCACTAAAGCACACCCAAATGGCATCGAGTTTAGTGAGCCTTGCCGCCAAAAATGAAAATCGCACTGTAATAGCGCCACGGAATGAGTCAGAGCAAAAATTTGCATATCATTGGAAAGGTCTTGGTCGGGACTACATGCGAGCAAAACATTTCATTTCGATCCAGCATACGGTTCTAGAGATATTAACATGCTGCCCTCAGATTTGTGGAAAATCGCGATTTTGGCCATTTTTGACGTTTTCTGAAATTTTGTTTTGGCCATATCTCAAAATCGCACGATTCGACTTGAGCCATTTTTAGAGCGAAAGATGCCCTGCCAGTACCTATCCATTCTACAATTTTCAGCAAGCTAGGTCCTTCCAGTAAAAAGGTGATTTTTTGGTGTGGCTTGCAAGTGTGGGATGAGTGGTTTCTGATTTGCAAATAAAGGTCAGTGTAGATCGGAGCTCCAGCTGGGCTACACGTTTATTTGTATTTGTATTTGTATCGGAGCTCCAGCTGGGCTACACGTTTATATATGATGTTCTTAATTAATTCTCAAGCACCTTCGATATTTTCCCAAAAAACCTCCAGTCCACGATGATTTGACATGGACTTTAGTTTCGCAGATTTTTCCCATCAAAACCTTTCTTGAATTTTTTGCTTTTGCTAAACCTGTTTGCTGAATATTCACTTTCTTTGGTTTTTTATGTTTTCTTTAAGAATTTCTTCCAGTCATTTGGCGTTTAGGATTGTCATGTTATTGTCATATGAACCGCATTTGCCACATTAACACAACACAAGTTCCAATACGCATTTTGTAAGCTCTGGCTGGACATTCCAAAGAGCGCTCCAGAGTACGCAACTGCAGATGTTTGAGTGTTTGTTCGCTGCAACCTTTCATTCGTACTTCGCTGGTGCTCGTCATTGCTACTGCAGGAGCTGCCTGCGCGTGTCGTTTCGATTTACACCAAGGCAGCGACAGTCTCCCTCCTGTTGACAAGCCATCTGAGCCCAGCGCGGCGCGTCGTCTACACTTCGTCCATTCGTCATTTCATCATCTGAGCCCTGCAGGTGCTGTCGAGCGCCCTGGCGTCGACTCGCCACCAGCACCATTGATTCGACAGTAACACACATCCGAAGTGGATTGTGGCATGACATTCAATATGTGCTCAATTGAGGGCGAGTAGCCCAGTGGTAAGGCGAGTCCCGCGCTCGTGATCCGAGGTCAACTCTCACCACGATCACTGATTTACTAATCCCATTTGGCAAGCGCGATAAATGCTTTCATTCCGTCGGTGTTCAGTGGCTCTGGGGCTTCAGCCAGAAATCCGTGCCAGGTGCGTGGCAAACCACATTTTCAAGAACTGTGAGCTAACGGTTGCCACATGGGCAATTGCGGTCCGACTAAGCTGAAACTTTGGGACGAGACGCGGATAGGGATGCTGCAGGCGTGTTCAAAATTTCACGATAATCGGTTGACTCTAGCACGAGAACGAGCGCGTGAACACTCGATTTTCGAGGGTAGTTTGCAAAAAAAAGACTGCCAAATGAGACTATTTCGTCCGATTCAACTGAAATTTTGTGGGAAGGCGTAGAGAGGTTGGAGGTATGCGCGGAAAAAATTCCACGCTAATCGGTCTACATTAGCATGAGAATCGCCGCGTTGAAATTAGGGGTCCAAGATTCTTTGGGCCACCCTGTATATGGTGTGTACACAGCTATACCCTGAAAATCGAAATATAAGTCATGTATAGTTATACAAATGTGAGCTCGTGTGAGTTCATGGCTTTGCATTAGAACCTACTTGATTATCTACTAATTATCTAGATGGTGAACAAGCTCGTTTCAAAAAGCACTTCATTTGAATTTGTTGTCTTTTATTCGAAATTTCTTTGCTTCTGCACAGATTGGACAGGTGTGCATTTGGATTGTGATTGGAATGATCGCTTTTGCCACATTTAATGGTTGATTTACCGTTAATAGTTGCTGAAACGTACTATTATTGGTTAGTAATAGTGTGTATACTAGGGATGAGCATGGGCCTGAAGATCTCGGCCCAGCCCGGCCCACCAGATAGTCCGGCCCATCCCGGCCCAGCCCACGCGTCAAAAACCAGGCCCAGGCCCGGCCCGGCCCATCCAACTGCTCAAATTCCAGGCCCGGCCCGGCCCGGCCCATCCCAAGAAATAAGTACAGTGGTGCACTAAAATAAGTTGTACATGTGCGTACGCCAGTTCGCGTTTTTTCACTACACATACACAGAGAATGGCGCTTCTGGCTTTACAGCTTCCAACCATTTTTTGGCCTCAAGATTGACCGTGTTTGTCAATTGAAGTTGGCCGCTCACAAAGGGTTTGTTGAGAAAAAAAGGCGCTGCCCATGTCTGATGTATTATCTATCGTCGCCAAGCCAGTGATGTAGAGGCGGCGCCTGGAGGGCGCCGAGCTGGCAGTCGTCACGAGCGCCTTGCTCGCGATGGACGTGAGGCTGGGCTAGCGCCAGATGCTCATGCCTTTTAGTACTACGTCGTCGTCGTCGCTTCACGTCTGTTGTCTGCTCGTCTGTGCCTCACGGTCTAAGGGCCGTGACGACAACGAAAACGGCAACGGCGACGACGACGGCAACGTCGCGACCAACGCGCTAGATTAACAGTGAGACGACGCCGTCACGACGAACTTTTAGGCGCACTCGCGTCCTTAATGCCTCCTTTCTGCTGAATAGTCGCCGTTACTTACAATATGCATAACATACAATGTAGATTCCTATGTTTCAGCCAGGAACGTCCGGCCCGGCCCGGCCCGGCCCACACCCCCAAAACGCAGGCCCGGCCCGGCCCGGCCCACAGGATGGGCCTGGGATTCCGGCCCAGCCCGGCCCATGGGCCGGGCTCGGCCGGGCCGGGCCGGGCCGGCCCAGCCCATGCTCATCCCTAGTGTATACACGATATAAATGTACCTACCACTATATTTTTGCCCATAAAAGGCACATGGCACAACATACCCCTTACCCCCGGGGGCACTATTGGAGGAGGGCGGCTCTATTATTTCAACCTTGCCATACCCGGGGGCACTATTGGAGGGGGGCACTCTTGGAGGGGGGTTGTATTGGAGGATTTACGGTAAGCATGTGTTTTGACAGAAATCTCCAAATTTGTCCTAAGAATGCTCAAAAAAATGTCGGCCTGATCCATTAAGCCATAAAGGAGAACCGGTCAGTAACAGACGGACAAACGGACAGATGGACGAACAGACCATTACGAAATTATCCGTCCATATATGAACTCGCTGCCCAATTTTGTGTGCACAATTTGCTTGACCCTTTTGAAATTGTAGTGCTCTTCTACTATAGTGACTCCTCACAATTGTGCCCGCTTGGTCACCACAGGTTTAACAGTTGCAACATTGTAGAGTTGGGCGCGTATTTTTTCAAACGTATTTTTTCAAAAAAATACACGTATTTTTTTAAAAAGACGTTCCCCCCCTTTCTTTTTTTTAAAAAACACGGCGAGCGACGGGCACAGGAAGCGAACACTTTTTTTGTTTCGCCCCGCGAAAAACTTTTATACCTCACCCGTGGGGGGGGGTCATTTCTTTCCCTCCCCCTTCCTTCCCCCCGCTTTGCTTTGTGGTTGGGCTGGGCGGCCCGCCCCCCCCTCCTGCTCCTCTTGCTTTTCCTCCTCTCCCCCTCCCCCCCTCCCCCCCTTCCTCGCCCCCTCCCCTTCCTCCCCTCTCCCTTTCTGCCCGCCCCCCTCTCCCTCTCCCCCCCCCCCACCCCCCCCCCCCCCCACCCACCCCCCCCCCCCCCACCACACCCACCCCCACCCCCCCCCCCCCCGCCCGCCCCCCCCCCCGCTTCCCCCCCCTCTCCGCCCCTGCGCCGGGCCCCCCAAACCAAACCCAAAAAAAAAAAAACACACCCACCCAACAAAAACACCCCCACACACCACCAAAACCCCCCCCCGCCCAACCCCCAACCCCAACATTGATACTTTAGGAGAGTCTACTTTAGGAGAGTGTAATCTACAATGATTCATCAGATGGCTATGTACACAGTGCCAAGATAGTGCATATGCTTTCAGGTAGAGTACAGCTGCCTATTATACCTAAGCTTCTTTCAACTCATAGCTAATGAAGAAATCCAACCATCAAAACAACTTTCTTCAAAGTTAATCTACCTTACTGCTAGCAAAGATGAGTTAACTTATGATGTTTCAAAGTGAGTGCACCCATACATCTGTACTCTAAATACAATACATACACCATTGCAACATTGGGACATCAATAAAGGAATGCATTATTAGTCAATATTCAAATTAATATGTACAATACTTGCTGGCAGTCTTATCTTTTTCAATGCAAATAAAGTGTCCCAAATATGTGTACATTGTGGTGTACAGGTCAGCATACAACCCTAATACCCATGGTATGTGACGACTTCTCATATTAGAAATTTAAGTTGCTTAAGGCAGTTCTGGCAGTAATAGTAGATATACATACCTTAATAGATAGCATCGCATATTATCATGGTATATAATGATTGGGTGCTGTATCCTATTGAACTGGAGCTGCAAATCAAAATGCAAAGCAATGCAAATCATTACTAAATGTAGCCTTGTTCAACCGAAGTACCCTAAATTACAGTAGGTGCAAATATAAAGGTTTTTTTTTAATTTTGACCACATTTTGTTTTTAAGGAACTTTTGCTAGAAAGGGCTGATTGTAGTGAAATTTTGAGGGAGTGTAGTAAATCATTGGAGAGTTTGTCCTGCACAATTTCAGCATAATTCCAGGTTTTCCACTCAAATGTAAACACTCCACAGCAAAGAATAACCACCGAAAAAATAACAGGTTGTTCTTTAGGCAAAGCTTTGGATGCAGTGAAGAATGCAAATGCATAATATCTACTACTCCACAGCAAAGTAAAGCAAGTGTAACTGTAATACAATTTCGAGGCATATACAAAGGTCTGTATCAACAGGGTGTTTTTCTTTATTATATTTTCCTACATAACATTTTGAATAGCTGATGCATCCACAGGGCAATTGCACTTTTAGTTTGTAAAGATATATATGCAAAGGTTTGACAGTGCACAGCACAAATGGTGGCTGTTTAAAGAAAATGTGTGCTAGTTTTTTGGGCTTTTTTGCCGTTAATGCTGCCGTTGCATTGTAGTGGTTTTCACTTGACCCAATTATACAAGGGTGACCCAACCACTGGTGGATCCAGAATTTTCTGACAGAGAGGGGAGAAGGTCAGTTTTTACTGCACAAACTACACAACTATGAAATAGGCAAAAATGACGGGATTTTTTTGCTCCCGTATGAATCAAACGTGAGTTGGAAGAGAACCACAGCGCTGCCAAAAGCGCCTTAATCCAAGGAAAACGTAAAAACCTGCACATTTTCCCTGTGTTCACCCTTAATTCCTTCTTCCTCCCCCCTGAGCTCTCCCCCTCCTTCCCCCTCAAAATCTGAGCTGACAGGAGGGGGAGATCTCCCCCCCCCCTTCTGGATCCGCTAGTGGACCCAACACTCTGCCCACCCAACCACTTTCAGAGTTGTAAACGGTTGCATCCATCGCATTATCAAACTGACTGGTTGTTTGGCATGTCATGGGTTCACTGGTAATTCAAGTCGGTTTGTCAATCTGTCAAAAGTTTCTTTTAGACCCAGTTACATGCCGTGTGAGGAAATCTGAAGTCAATCTGACATGCAAGAGTTCCAGTGTTATGGTTGAATCGCAGGAACAGCCTTCTGGAGACGTGCGGCACATCATAACATTTCATGAAGTGAATTCAGCCATGCGTGGCTCCAACTGGACGAAACTGCTGCAATCTGGTGGTCACTCGAACCACCAGCAGCTAACCATCAAGACAGCCATCATGGACAAGTTGCCTGAATGGCATAGGGACGAGGAGTACACAGAGATTCCAATAAATATGAACCTGAACACTTGCACAGTGGGTTTACTGGTATTTTTTTTCCATGTTTCGAGTTGGGCGCGTATTTTTTCAAACGTATTTAAAAAAAACGCGTATTTTTAAGAAAAAATACGTTGCTGCCTGTATCTTATGTTTGAAAAATACGGTTGTAGTCATAATTGTAAGGTCATAGTCGTAAATCGGAGTTGTACGCCGGTATGTTGTTGGGTCAACCTGCAATAGATAATAAAACATTTGTTGTTAGGTAATCAATGTACCCAGCATCAAGGAGCATATGTGAGTTGTGTGGGTGGTCAATAAGACGATTTGTCTTACATCACATATTCTTATAACGCTCAGGTTTTGGACGCCACGGATGCAGACCCAACAATTGGTTCTGCTAGCTTTTTAGCTAGCTTTTGCTATTGCTAGCTCCTTTCCGAGCTCTCGATCTCTGCATTGCGGCGTGCGTCGCGTTCTTTGTTGCTTGCCCCCAATCCATTGCTCACTTTGTTGGATGCCAAATCTCCTGGTCGCTCATTACCCCGCTTACGCACCACTCACCCGCACACTCAACTCACACACACACACACACGTACCACACACACACACACACACTCCTACACGTGCACTTGCGTGCTTGCCCAGTTCTACAACATTCGACCTACTTTATGTGCCGATTTCGAAGTTTTGGATGCTTCCTGATGGCTTACTATAATGCATAGTACCTGTACATACGTACTCTAAAAAACACAAAATATACGTTTTTTTTAATAACGTATTTCAAAAAAAACGTTTGTCCAAAGTCAAAACGTATTTTTCCCAACTCTCTCACACCCTCATATGTTCCTACAATAGTCTCAAGTACAATGTTTGTTGAGAGCAATTCATTCCTTCATTTGTTCTTTGCTTTGACAATGCTGTGCCTACCTAATTGCATTGCTGACTTATGGGTTTCCACAAAGATTTATACCGTGTCAACAGGCTTGCAAAATAAAAAAAAAATTATTTTTAAGTAAACAAAATGGAAATTTCTAGTTGGCAAATGCTGTTAAAATTTAAAACAATAAAACCCTCAACATCAGACTACATCGCCTGCAAATTTTAAGAACAGTACCTTGGTTGCGCTTGATGGGAGTAATGGTCAAACCAAGCCCCTGGCTGGAGTTAAGAAAAAAAGTTTTGGCTTTGGACTGGCGTTTTTTATATAAAAAAGGTGTATTTTAAAAAGAATCATTTCTTTTGTTTGTTTTAGTACGTATGTACATGTACCATACATCATAGTACGACATCAGCACAATGTCCAAAGCTTACAAATTGGTTGGTACATACAGGGTGGCCCGCCGATCCGTATCCAACTTTAATCGCTCGCCATTCCTTGGTCCGGCGGTCGATTTTCCCAAAATTTTAACACGTGGTGCTGCAAACCTTTACTTAGATATGTGCAAAGTTTGAGCAGTTTCTAAAACAAAATAAAAAAGTTATGTACAATTACTGTAACCTATACCGTTTTTACGGTAACGCGCAAAACTAGTTTGTTTTTTAGTGCGCCGTTATGGCTGAAAGTTCGCCTCTCTCTCTTGAGCAAAGAGTTAGTGCCGTTAAAGTTTATTACGAGACGAAAAATGCCCGGGAAGCGGTCAGACGTCTGTCGAAACTGTTTCCGGAGTGGAAAACTTGCACCCACAGGTCGGTGCTGAAAATTGTCACGAGGTTTGAAGAAACTGGCTCAGTCGCTGAAAGAAAGAGGCAGCTTCCGAAACCTGCGAGAACGGCCTCGACTGAGGAAAGAGTGCTGCGAGCGATTCGAGAGTCGCCCAGGAAGTCGACTCGTCGTTTGGCGGCCCAAACTGGCGTATCTCGCACGACTGCTCAAAGAATCCTGAAAGAGGCGGCGATGAGGCCCTTTCGTCCCCGCCTGCTTCACAAGCTGCTCGAAGACGATCCTGATCGTCGACTCGAATTTTGCGAGTGGTTTGTGGAGCAGAAGAGATTGGACGACAATTTTATGGACCGCATCCTTTGGTCGGACGAGGCGTTATTCAAACTGAACGGTCGAGTGAATCGGCACAACTGTGTCTTCTGGGCTGACGAAAACCCTTTTGAAGTGCTGGAAAAGCAGCTGAACAGCCCCGGAGTCATGTGCTGGGTCGGCATTTCAAGCAGCGGCATCGTGGGACCGTTCTTTTTCGAGGGAACTGTGACTGGGGCTTCTTATCTGGAGCTCTTGAAGACCAAAGTGTGGGAGGAAATTTCCGACTGGCCTGACTTGGACGCCGTTGTGTTTCAGCACGACGGAGCCCCCTCCCATTATGCTCGCGAAGTGAAGAACTGGCTCAAGGAGACCTTTCCTGAGACCTATGCATGCCTCAGACCGAATGACGTCATTTGTGTGCTGGGACATGGTCGGAGCCGTCTGGACAGCAGGTTGGTCTCCTCTGGGAGCTGTATGTCCTGGGCGTCCCTTGAGCTGCCGCCCAGCGGAACCAACCCGGCGGCGGTGATAATTCCGGCCCGTTATGGGAGCCAGCCCTCCAGGATCGGGCTGACTGGGTCTCATCTCTCACTAGCAGCGGTCGATTGTGACCAGAGAAAGGCCCTCGCGATCATAGAAGCGACCCACACACAAACAAACAAACAAACAAGACCTTTCCTGGCCGTCTGCTTGGTCGCGGCGGCACATTCGACTGGCCACCGAGGTCGCCCGATTTGACGCCAGTCGATTTTTCGGTGTGGGGGATCGTCAAAGACATTGTTTACTCGCAGCGCTGCTCGAACGTCGAAGAGCTGAAGGAAGCGATAGAAAACGCGTTCGCCCACTTCGACGCTGACTTATGCTCGAGAATCTGTCGTTCTGTCGCGGAACGTTGCGAAAAGTGCATCGCTGTGGCGGGCGGTAACTTTGAAAACCGGTGATTCGGCGCACAGTCAAATAGAACGTCATTACTTTGGCGGATGTTCATGAAACTTTATACGTATCTTAGCAAAGGTTTGCAGCACCACGTGTTAATATTTTGGGAAAATCGACCGCCGGACCAAGGAATGGCGAGCGATTAAAGTTGGATACGGATCGGCGGGCCACCCTGTACAATATGTAAAGTAGGTCGAACGCTGTAAAACTGTGCAAGCAAACAAGTGAACTCTGCTGCATCCGAATCCTACCATAAATGACACCAACGCATCGTAAGGCTTTGTAAGAATAATGTAAAGCAAATCGCCTTGTGGTGAGTCTACCCACCAGCCACCAAACAACTCACATATGCTCTTCAATGTAAGGTACATTGATTAACAACAAATATCTTACTATCTATTCAAGATGACAACAGCGACGAGGACGACAAAATAGAGGCTTACGGCTACGACTACGATCTACAAGTTTCAGCTCAAGATATTCTAAAACATGCAAATGCTATCACTCTCTGTCAGAATCTAACAAATGTGTAAGTTACACTGTTGATGGAGCAAAACACAGTGATCAATCAAAGTTGAGAAATGTACTGTACAATGTACATTATATACCATAAACCCTATAATTAGCCCCGCGGGGCTACTTTTTTCGTTCGAGCTCTAGGAGGGTGTATAATTATAGGGGGGATAATTATAGAAAGGGCTTATAAACTGGAAGTGTCGATGAGTGGGAAGATGTGCGAGCAAAAGGGCGCGTGGAGGCGATTTTTAAGGGAAAAAGGCGCTCTGCACACACGTTGGTACACTCTAACACACTTCACACAGTCTCACATGCACATACGTGTACATACATACACATACGCGACCATACATACACCCAGACATGGAAACATGTGCCTTTTAGACGATGGTTCATTTAGGGAGAGGGTGTAATTATAGGGGGGGGGGGGCTTATTAACTAAAAGTGGTCTTGGTAGGGTGTATTATTATAGGGGGGAAGGGCTAATTATAGGGTTTACGGTATAACAGTATTGTAGTGTGCATTACATTGAACTTATGGTGGCTCTGCATTGTGGTCATGTTAGAGGGATTGATTTTTATAGATGATGCGGCCATGCAATTCAAATCATTCCATGCCTTCTATTGTCAAATTTAGAAGAAAAGATACAGATTTTCGGATGCCTAAGAGATGTAGTAAAAGTGAGCAGTCAATTTCTAAAGAGGCTTCTCAGAATTCAGAATCAAGATTTGAGAGCCTAACTCACCATTCACAGCAAAGGTAGACTGAGCATGCACATCGCGGTACCTTTTGCTGGAACAAATGCCTGACTAGTCCCACAGTGCACACTGCACGCACGCACCGGCACGCACGCAACGGCACGAACGCGCGCACACACGCACGCACGCATGCACGCACGCACGCACGCACGCGCGCACGCGCGCTCGCACGCACGCACGCACGCACTCACGCACGCACGCACGCACGCACGCACGCACGCACGCACGCACGCACGCACGCATTCACGCACGCACGCACGCACGCACGCACGCACGCACGCACGCACGCACGCACGCACGCACGCGCGCACACACGCACGCACGCGCGCTCGCACGCACGCACGCACGCACTCACGCACGCACGCACGCACGCATTCACGCACGCACGCACGCACGCAATCACGCACGCACGCACGCTCCCACGCACGCAGTCACGCACGCACGCACGCACGCACGCACGCAACGGCACGCACGCACGCACCAACGCACGCACGCACGCACGCACGCACGCGCGCACGCACGCGCGCTCGCACGCACGCACGCACGCACGCACGCACGCACGCACGCACGCACGCACGCAACGGCACGCACGCACGCACCCACGCACGCACGCACGCATGCACGCACACGCGCACGCACGCACGCACGCACGCGCGCTCGCACGCACGCACGCACGCACGCACTGGCACGCCCGCACTGGCACGCCCGCACCGGCACGCACGCACGCAAGCATCGGCACGCACGCAACAGCACGAAGGCGCGCACGCACGCAAGCACGTACGCACTGGCACGCACGCCTAAGCCTATGCCTATGCTGAAGCCTAAGCAAGGCCTAAATTATACGCGATTATTATTTGGCGCCTTTTCGCTGCCAATTGCTCCGCCTGAGGAATTGTCTCTCCCAAGTTGTTATCAATTTGGAAGCCCTTTCCAAAGTCTGCCCCTCCTACCGTAGTTGTCCGCACCGTTAGATTTTCCCAAATATTCAGTTGTAGGTGCAAATCGCCTACTGCACTGGCTACTCGCTAAACAGTAGTCGTTTACCCAAACCCAAACGAACCCAAACGTGATGTGGAACAAAATGTAACAATACCAGTTTGTTACCTGCAAATTAATGCATAAGTAACTGTGTTTCAAATTACGCTCTGAGCGTTTATTAGAGAGTGGGAGTTCGTTGTTTAAAACTATCCTCTCCCATCGGCATTTTTGGAGGGGGTAACGTTCAATGTACCGTAGGTGGGTGCGTTTCTTGGAGGATTTTTGTTATTTTATGATTTTAGACTGTGTGTGGTGCTCATGCGTGGATCTGATCAGATGGGCTTCAAAATCTGGATTCGTGGTTCATTGAAGAATTGGGCGAACCAGACCCACAACGTCACGCATCACATACAGCTTCTAGTTAATGAGGGAGCACAACTTCAGCAGGTATGCACCTTGCAAAAGATACTGTAAACCCAATAATTAGCCCCCGGGGGCTAATTGTTTTATTGGAGCCCTCAGGAGGGTGTATACTACAAACCCTATGATTACCCCCCCAGAGGGGGGACTAATTATTTCGTGTATAGTGATAGAAGGCTAATTATAAAGGGCTTATAAACTGGAAGTGTCGATCTGTGGGCAGCTTTGTGGGCAGAAAGGCGCGTGGAGGCGATTTTTAAGGGAAAAGACGCTGCGCACATACGATACGTCGGTACACGCTATCATACTCTCACACAGTCTCTCATGCACATACATACACATACCATACGCGACCATAGGTACATACACCCAGACATACAAAATGTTGCCATTCAGAGGATGGTCAATTTAGGGAGGGGGTGTCATTATGGGGGGGGCTTATGAACTAAAAGTGGTCTTGGGAGGATGTATAATTTTAGGGGTAGGCGCTAATTATAGGGGTCTAAATACAGGGTTTACAGTAATTGTTCCATACAAAGAAAACGACGCCAAAGAGTCAAATGTTCGCCTACGGCGCTTGGTTTAGTGGCCAAAACTAAGGCAAAATGGTTCTAATACAAATGCAACAGGTAAATTGTGCACGCGTTTTCACGCTTGGCGCATGCTTGTACAATGTACACAGAGGGCAAACGCAGTCGTGGCAAATGAGCGCAAAGCGTATAGACAGATTGGAGAGTGTTTGGAAGCTTCCCCAGCCAAAATGTCGCAGTCCGAAACAATCGACAGGGTCCCCTCTTTTGCAAAATTGAGTATTTGACCGCGATTGAACTTACCACCCCCCCCCCCCGAAATCAAGTTCTGGCAACGCCACTGGTGGAAGGGCGTGTCTCTCTCCCTTTCGGCTGTCCTATGTTTTGCATGGGGTACCAATTGTTGCCCCCGTTACCCTGGGTAGGCAAACAGGGTACCTAGGTAGGAGAGCACCCATTACCCAACAGAGTTCTGAATGGGACGAATTCTGAGCAAATGCAATTCTGATTTAGGCTTGGACTGGTGCTGCTTTGGAAATTGAGCAGAATAAGTCAACTGTGCTGCCATTATCAACCACCGATCTCAACAATGAAATTGTCATTTCTTTGAAGAGTATTACGGTGCTCAATGTGAAATGGCGCCCCACTGAGCAATTCATCTCAAAACAAGACCTGCCGCTACCGAGCGACTATAAGAAGTCGAAGAGAATGTTATTCCTGTTCCAAGTTACAGAATTTGAGCTGGAAAGTGAGAATGCTGACTATGATGTTGTCTGCGACATTGCGGCTGACAAGACGCGTAGACCATGCAATGTTTACTTTCGACTACAAGTTATGAAGTAGGGAAATAATGCGTTCTCATTGAATCTCAGAAATATCCGAAAAATGTATCATTTCTGTTTAGACATGGCAATTTAATTGAAGACGCCAGTTTCAAAAAGTCCGATTTCATGGTATGGCGACCAGTTTTTTTAATAGTAAATTTGTGTACCATTCTGTTTCTTCAGGTGTTAATATGCTTAGAGTGTAGAGTTTTGTTTAGAGATCCAGAGTTTAAAACACTAGGTAAAGTTTAAACTGAATCATAATTGTGTCATGCTTCTTTATCTAGGATAGAAATCTTGATTGCGTGTTGAACAATGCTGCATTTATCCTGGAATCATTTTCCAACTGGACAACGCAAATAGAGGAACCGCAAGTCTGTCCAACTTTGGTTCTGACCTTCGATCTTGAGCAAGAAGCACCGGTACGTTTTTTTTTGTTTTTTTTTTTAGGTTTGAGACCAATGTCTCAGGCGAGACTGAGGCGGACTGCAAGGGTCCTTGGTTACCGTAAACCTCGCGTTAACCGGGGTACTATTGGAGGGGGCTCTATACTTTTAACCTAAAATTTTTGAATGGCAATGCTAATTTTGCAGTCAAAATTGACGATTTTTAGTGATTTTGATCACTTTTTTCTCATTCAACGATTGAATTACCCTCTATTAAGTTAACCTTTAGTTACCCCAGGGGGAACTATTGGAGGAGGGGGCACTATTGATTGATGCGCCTCATTGATTGATGCACAAGTCCGAACCTCAACTTTGAAAGATCATTACAATTTGAGTTCTTAACGCATATTTCGATAATTCCTTTCTAGACAAAATCTTAAGGACTGCGTGTGTGACTCAAATTTCACAGCAATTCTATTAAGGGATAAAAATTGTTTTCAAAATATAAATTACGATGGCAAAGTCGACCAGTTGGGTACTCTGTTAGTCCACATGGCGCATTTGCCAATCATTCGAGCATACCTGTAACTGGGGTGGGGTTTGGGGGGTTTCCCTCCCCCCCAGGTGCTGAGTTTGACCCTACCCACACCCTCCCCAACCCTCCCCCCAGGTTGTCCTGAACCCCCACCCAGACCCCCCCCCCCCAGACTTTTTGGAAACTTTCTACTACATACTATAATGCAAAATAAATGCGTTTTGTACAGTGTTTTTGAGCAAGAATCGACCCAAAAGTGTCTATTTTGCGTTATTTACAGTGTATTTTGAGTAAGAAGTACCTATTTTCAGGTTTTTACAGTGTATTTTTGACTAAAAATAGACCAAAAATTGCCTATTTTTTTCTGCCCAGACCCCCCCCCTCCTCTAGATTCTCACCCCACCCACCACCCCCCCCCCCCAGAAAGTGCCCGAACCCACCCCCCCCCAGGTCCAATTCCCGGTTACAGGGATGCATTCGAGTCAGTGCTTCAAATCATTCGAGACAGATATTTTTTTTTGATGGGAGGATCAAGCTTTCAGAAGGGGGCACAAAATAAAACACAAAACAAAGAATGGAGCAGGATTTGCAGGAGACCAGTGCTGGACATCTCCCAGTTCTGGTTCAAGTTATGGCGATGCACGACAACGTTGAACCTGCAACAAATCCTCATGAAGACGTCATTCTGTTCAACACTGGCTTTCTCCCTTTGAGCACGAACGATGGTGACCAACGTCACTTCAACTACGTTCAAGTACCGTACGACTATTCTGAAAGCCCACTCGTCGACTTGAGCACTGGAAGAGTTGTCCCAATGGAATTCGCCCTAAAGCATCACAAGAATTGCGGCCGAATTTGCAGAAAGCAGAGAAGGTGCGTTTGTTGGGTCTTATGCATTGCTTAGAGGCTTAGGTTACTTAGCTTAGGCTTGAGCCGGGAGGAGGGAGGGGGGCTAATGGGTGACTAATAAACACAAAATGCGACTAGGGAGGTGGGTGTAATCATCGTGGGCTAATTATTGGGGGTGGCTGCTAATCATGGTGTTTATGGCAAGCGTCAATTTAAAAAAGCGACATTTAGAACGTTTGATATCGACTCCTTCTCAACAATGGCAAACGTGACCTGCGACACCGCTTGTTTACATGGAACGTACGTTGTCTTGCAGTCTTGTCCAAGCTGTGATTCCTGTAATGCTTGATTGAAGTAAGTCTTGTATAGCTGCTGACTAGAAACCCACTAACAGAGCCCACCTCCTTAATTGTCCCCCATCTTATCATTGAGGGGGGGGGACGTTCATGTCATTGCATAAGGCACGCTCCTGTGCGTTCACTTGAGAGTGGGCGTTCATTTTTTCGACCCACCCTCCACTCTGGGCGTTCATTGGAGGGGGCGTTTTTAATATGGTTTACGGTGTGCGCAAAAAGTACTCGCAAGCGTGGTGATTGTACCTTTGAGAATGTGATAAGAGAAAGCAAAAGTTAAAATGTTGAAGTTCAGGTTCAGCTACAGAGCGATAATGCAACACATGGATCAGCTACCGATACTCACGTTTCCCGGCGAAGAATAACGTCGAACATACAGGATGTATCAAAACTTTGTGCTCCCCCCCCCCCCACCCCTAGGGAAATACTGGTTGGACGGATTTAGCTGAAATTCAACATAGATGTAGGCCCAACAAAAATACACCGCCAAATTAAATTTCATGCAAAACGAACAACCGAGCGTCGAGATATGGGCAATCATCCAAGGTACAGTGAAAAATCTTGTCAGTTTGCGCAAAAACATTTCTGCATGTTTTATGGCAACTGCGTGTTTTATGAATGGTAAACAATTGTTTTAAACGAGTGTCTCTGTTTCGGTTTCGGGCTGTACCGTGGCTTCGGCCAAAAATCAGTGCCAGGTGGGGCCCACCTTGCCTCGCGGCAGAACAACGCCCACTGTTATGTATGCGGCGCCGCCCTGTGATCTGATGATTCAGTTAACGGCCATTGTGCTACTGCTGTGTCAGGTGGTTGTCGTGAAAAATAAAGTTTAAAAAAAAAAAGTGTCGAGGGCCATGTCTCGCTTACGAAAGTTCAATGACACGGACCAAGTGCGTCTCGTCGATGAAGCGGCTGCAGTCACTTTCCGAATGGCATGCGACGCAGGTGCACACAGCACAGTTCATCACCAGAAAATGGGGGCGCAGAAGCTGAAGCGACGGAACGATGGGTCACCGAGCACTGGAACAGAGAGCCGCATGACTTGGCTACCACTGGTCGATCTGACGTCGGCCGACCACTGCTGATTCGCCAAGAAACGGGTCAAGTGGTGACAGCAGCAAGATTTTTTACTGTACCTTGGATGATTGCTCATATCTCGACCTCCGTTGTTCAATTTGCATGAAATTTAATTTGGTCATGTATTTTTGTTGGGTGTGCGACAACTGGCCGACAGCCAACTCGCCACCGCCGACTCGCCGCTGCCGTCTCGCCGATGCCAACTCGCCGATGGACGACTCGCCGCCAGGACAACTCGCCGACACCAAATTTTATTTTTGTCAAGCCGTCAATTGAAACTGCATTCCGCAGCACCGCAATTTACGTACATAGGTATTTACGATGCCTCTTAAGAAGTCGTGGGGCGCGCGTTCCTCAAATTCCGTCAGCAGCTTGCAGATGCACCGGTCGGCGCGCCGGTGTCACATTTTAGGTACCCCCACCTAATTGTTGCCCCCAGGGGGCAACAATTATGGATCGTCCATTTTTGTTGCCCCCATGGGGATAACAATTATGGCCTACCTGTCCATTTTAGTTTCCCCCAGGGGCCAACAATTACAACACGTACACAACAACGATCGCACGCACTCACAAACTGCTACACAATCCAACACAACAGCGACAGCTAAAAGGATCAGCCAGCCTTGGCCTTCATCGGCTGCGCCGACTTTTTTTTTTGAAGGTTTTGAGACCGAAGTCTCAGGCGAGAGGGGGACCGAGAGGTCCTTGGTTACCTCTGCCTTATACAAGATCGATTCTCAATGAGAACTGCGATCAGGGGGGCTTTTTGCGTGAGCCCCTTGCCCAAGGGGGTTACTGTTATTGGCAGTCTTGCCACGCTGAGGATTGAACTCCGCACCTTGTGGTTTGGAGCCAACGCCCTAGCCCAACTGCGCAAACAGCCGCAAACTTGGAGATGGGCTGGATGCGGCCAGCCACAAATCAGTCCGTCAGGTGCTTGCGCATGGCAGCCTGCACAAACGAGACATCGCGTATGCACGTATGGTACGTATGATTTATGAGCGTCTGGTTGAACCTCTCCACCCTTGAATAAATGACAAAATATTGTTTGGGATCCACGACTACTGTAGGATGCTCACCTTCCATTAGTTTTAGGCTGATACGCTAAAGAAATTCGGCGCTCGATTTCGAAGTGCGTGCAGAGGCGCCCATTCAGCTCATTGACAAACTCTCGGCCAATTAACGAATAAGCGGTATAACTGAATGCGTAAAATCGCATCGCACATGCCAGGTGCATCGGCAGAGCCAATCGGCCCATTCCGAAAATAAAACTTTGCAGAACGAAAGAAAATGCTTTTCATAACTAGCTCCCACCTAGTGATTTGCCTAGTTGACTTGGCGCATTATTGTTGCCCCCTGGGGGCAACTAAAATGACCTTGGCTGCCATAATTGTTGCCCCCATGGGGGCAACAATTAGGTGGGGGCATCTATTATGTGACACCGGTACTAGCGCATCTTCTTGGTGGGCTCATGGCCGCCAACGAGCTTCTCCAGGTAGGCGTCGCCTTTGCGCTGGATCTTCTTGACGGCATCGATGAAGCGCCAAATGGTGGGGTGGTTCTCTCTCGCCGCTCTGGGCTTGAATGCTGCGGTTGGCAGCCTCGGCGAAGTTGTTGGTGCGGTGGAGTTTGTTGGGCACGCGCGGGCACGTTCCACCACTGGGAAGGGAAGCGCGTCGGGTGCCGGCCGCGATTCAGCTTGCCCATGTAGTGCTCGAACCAGTCGACGACTGGCTGCTGCTCGGGGTCGACGGCGTTCGCCACAGCGTCGAACCAGTGGCGGCTCTGGACGAGCAGCTGCACGTTGCGCTCCCTGCCAAAGATGAGCAGGCGATTGTTGCCAGCAGCCGCTCCGCTGTCGTAGAGAAGAAAAGCCTCTCGTCCGTCGCGTCTTTCTGGGCGTCCGTCCGCCCATCGTACAGCAAGCCAACCCGCCCCACCCCTCGCCCCCTCCCTGCTGCTTGAATGCGCGTAAGCCTATGCATTGGCACTGTCAGAGATACAATCTGACAGGCGGCGGCGAGTTGTCCCGGCGGCGAGATGGCAGCGGCGAGTTGTCCCCGTCGGCGAGTTATCCGTCGGCGAGTTGGCGTCGGCGAGTTGGCGTCGGCGAGTTGTCCTATTCCGATTTTTGTTGGGCCTACATCTATGTTGAATTTCAGCTAAATCCGTCCAACCAGCATTTCCCTAGGGGGGAGCATATAGTTTTGATACACCCTGTATGTACATGCGGCTTCTTGGAATAGATAGAGCCCCACAGCAATAATCAGCTGAAAGCTGCACGTGGCACTGTGCGCTTTGCGTGAATTGTATACAGTTGTGACGTATGGTTTTGCGCTACGCGTTGATAAGCGTTGTGAGAATTGCTGGTGTTGCCGCGTCAGCGTCCCAGGAGGAGTGTCCACTTCCTTCTTGTGCGTACACGCAACGTACATGCAATTAACGAAACAGCAGTGAACAGACCCAAGTGTAAGTTTCTGTTTCTGTGGAAGCGAGCGCTGAAAAACGAGCTATACATACCGATGGCAAAAAGCAAGTAGAAAGCGAGTAGAAAGCACAATTAATTAGTGCTGACGCGGCTCTCTGTTGGTGGTGTCAGTGCTTGTTGCTTCCGAAGCGAGCAGAAGATAGCTACCGTATGCACTCGAATAACAGTGAGGCGGCCAAATCCGTGAATGTGATCTGCGCACCGTTTACCAGCGGTCAGTCCGCCTGCTTGGTTTCGGCTGCTCAGCGTTGCTGCGCGTCCCCACCCACCATTCGTCCCTTTGTATCATTTTTTGATCAAAGCAATCCAAGCAACTTCTTCGTAACAAACAACCCTGTTTAGGACAACCTGCCTTTGCCAGCAAATCCACTATTCATCCTGCTTGTGACGCTGAACGCTGCCGCAAGGGCCTCTGCACCCGATAAAGATCGTACAAACTCCACAGCACGTCCCCCTTGGTCCGTTGCAGCTCCCCCGCAGTGTGGATTGACCGATCGCCCGCTGGTATCCTGCTGTCCACGCTTTGGAATCGATCGTAAAGCCCCTGCGCGCATCATCTCATGGCTCGCTCACTACTGCTCCACGCAAACCCAACCCCACTTTCCTTCATAGCGAAACAAATCAACCCGACAATGACCATGTCCACGCCAGAGCGGACTCGTCTAGGCGGCCTGCCCACCAGCGTGCTGCATCTGATGCTGCAACAACTCGACCTGGTCACCGTGGCCGCTTGTCGACTGGTCTGCAGCCGTCTCTGCCACCTCAGGCCGGCGGACGTTGCCTGGCAGAAGACGTACCGTCTCAACATTTGGCTGCAGACCTCCTCCTTGGCGTATACGCAGACGGTGCGAAGACGGGCTTGACTGATCGATCGTACGTTCGTTTAAGGCAAATGTTGTTGGAACAGCGAGTAAAGCGGAAGGCGCTACAGTAGGGCTCCATTTGTGGCTTAGACTTAGGGTAGGAAGAGGTTGAAAGAATAGTGCCCCGGGGGCACTATTGGAGGATACGGCTATACGGCATATACGGATACAGCATACGGTAAACATCTCGCAGCCACCTCGCAACATGACGCTCACGTGAGTACGGCAGTAACACTGGCCTGGCGCCCAGGCGCTGTTCATTTCTGGTGCCATTTGAAAGTGGCGCCGTATGTACCGGTATGTATACCTGGCGTGGACAGAGGGTGCTGCTCATCACCAACACATCCACTCTCCTCTGCGCATTCTCGAGCTAACATACGTAGGTATTTCAACATTCCAGCTGTTGTTGGCGCTGACGAGCTACGGCGACGTGGACACGAGCATCGCGGTCGACGTCGGCACCGCCGGGGCGGTTGTCGGTCGACTCTTGGGCGTCAGCACGCACGTGGGCCAGGCGCTGAGACGACTGGAACTGAAAATCGATCGCAAGGGCGCCCTGCAGCACTCCAGCTGCAGACTGGGCCCTTTCTGTCTGTGGCTCAGAGAGCTCGTACGAAACAGGTGCGACGCATGGTCCTTTGTGCATGCCGTAAGTCAACGCCTGCTGGGTACCGTCTTTGTCCGGCCCCAATATGGCGAAAATACAGTAGTGTGCAGCACTGGGGCACGAATGTTCGATGTGTTGGCAAAAAAAATGCATTACCGTCAATGCATACGAGTGACGAATCAAGGTAAGCAATAGAAACTTTAACCTTCATTCTGCCTGTAAATCTGTGCTCGGCACACTTGAATTTTGCGGTTGAAACACGATACAGGCACTTACAATAGTCTGCAGAATTCTTAGGGGCGCCTGTCGTTGGTAAGGGTTTCAAACTTTGGTGCTTGGTGGTGGGGCATTACCGTGAATGAGGATGCGTTTGTAAATGTGCGCGTACCGTATGTGCGCTCCCTGGCTCTATTGGAGACCACGTCGACTTCAGGTGTACCAATCTCGAGGTGCTGGACGTCGTGGCGGGCCAGGACTGCCAGGTGCCGTCCTATTCCCCCCGGAGCCACTGGCTTCTCAGCGCGGCGCGCATCGCGCAGTTCGCCGGCGAGCTGCAGGCTGTGCGCCTCTATCCCTCGTTCTCCGCGGCCTGCGCCTGCCACTTGGAGCCACCGCTGCAGCGGGCCAGCACCGCTACGCTGGGCTCTGGCCCCAGTCGGCTGACCGAGCTGACGCTGCCTTGCGTCTGGCTCGAGCCTTGGCTGCCGCCTCCCGCCAAGAACGCGGTGGTCGCGGCGCTGAACGCGCTGGCGCCCACGCTGCAGCGCCTGCAGCTCCAGTCCCTGGACCCCGCGGCGGTCGGCCAGGCGGTCGGCCGGCCAGCGCTCCGACTGCCCAAGCTGGAGCGCCTGGCCGTCGACCGCCTCTGCCAGGACTTCCTGACCGCGGGCGGCCAGGTCTTCGCCTCGCTTCCCTCGATCGCTCCGGCGCTGACGCACCTGCACGCGACCACGCTCGTCCTGGGCGGCCACACGGCCGCGGGGCCGCGCTTCTGCCGCCTCAGTGGGTTCGCCAACGGCATGAAGCGACTCAAGCAGCTCCACTACGAGCAGCTCAAGAGCTGTCTGTGCGGCCAGTGAGTAGTGCACTTGTCGCCCAGTCCGTCCATCCCGCAGCTCTGAGATGTGTGCGCTCAATTCCAGCTCTCTGCCACTCATGATCGAGGAGACGAAGTGGCCGCCGAAGGACACCTACTGTAAGCCGCGCATCATCGCGCCTACGAGCGAGTCGCTGCCCCTGCTCAACGTCATCCACCAGCCCGTGGGCAAGCTGGCCGCCGCCGTCGCCTGCGCGCTCTTCTGGCGGCCCTGGCAGAGGTCGGTCGACGAGAGCGGCGCCGAATGCTACTGCCGACCGGAACTATTTCCCGAGCTGACGACGCCGGCGACGACGCCCCGCAACCGACTCATGTCGACTTAGACCGCTCCAGACCAATACATTGTATATCGGCGTGACTTTTATGCGTTGGCTACACCGTACTAGTACACCTTACCGTTGACGTTTCTTTCTCACAGAACTGACAGCCGTGAACTCTTGATGAAGTGAGCGCAAATTGTACAGTCGCGATTGAGTGTCGATTGAGCGGATTGTGCGCAGCTCTCCACTCCATGTTCGTATTCCGAGCGCTCACTGTTCCCTGCCTCGTCTCCATTGTGTATTGTAGCGGCTGGTGGGTGCGTGCGTGCCGTCGTACTTTGGCAAATCGCCCGTTCTCCGCCTGAGGAATGTGTGTCTGTCGCCTTGTGGTGTGCTGTGTTGCTGCCGCCGCCTTCAAAGGGCGAGAGCCGACGACGAGCGATGAACGCCTTACCGGCTTTGGTCCGTCTTTATTTGTTCGCCCTACCCCTCTTCAACACTGCTGGCGGGGCCATCCTCTCGTGTGTGTACAGTACGCTCTCGAATAACGAGTGGGCCGCCAAATTTGTACAGCAGCACTGAAGTAGGTAGTGGTGTGGTCGACATTTTTGCGCGGTTGGATAAATCCTAGTGGGGAAATCCCATGGAAAGCGCCTCAGTGGGCCGCGCGCGACAAATCCATCGAGAGACGAGGGCCGGTTGGCGCGGTCGCTCAAATCGGTCGGAAACAGCGACCGATTGGCGCGCACGATGATTTCTTGGGTCGCTTTCTGCGCGCGTGCGTCCTTGGCCCCGCGGGTGGGCAGCCAGCAGCAGAACCAATCCGTCCCAGCAGGGCGCATCCCGGCGGGAGAGCGAGCTCGCCTTTGTCCTCGGCGCCGCGACGTTTAATTGGTCCGCCGCAGCGTCGCGCCAAGCCGCCCCTGGAAGTCGCGCGTGGGAGTGGACGCCCCCCCCCCCCCCCCGCCTTCCCAAAGAGAGGGCCACCTCTGACCCGGCCGGTCAGCAAAAGTCTGGCTGCTGGAGAAAGAAGAGTGGATATTTATCTGGGCCCGGGATCTCTTCTGGCCCGCTCTCGCTGTCCCCTCCTCCTCCCTCGGCAGCAGCTGCGCGTCCCACCTGAGAAAGGGGCGTGAGGAGACGGCACCGCGCGACTCTTCAGAGAGGAAAAAGTGCTCGGATCAAGAGGCTGAGGAGGCGAGCCGAACCGCCGACGACTCGAGTGTCCGCTTGACCCCGGGCCGAGCGCGGCGCGTGTCGCGGGAAAAGGCGTCGTCGCCGCGAAGACGAAATCCTCTGGAAGGATCGGTCGGCAGTGCGGTCGGCACTTTTTGCGAATCGAAAGAGAGTTCCAGAAACGAAAAGCGACGTCTAGGAAGGAAGAAAAAGACGACGACGAAGCGATGTCGGTCGCGACGCCGCCTCCGTGAGTTCCAATTCCAGCGAGCCTTGGGCTTGGGGGTTGAAATTCGAACGCGCGCCGCTCGCCGAGTAACGGTTGAATCTATTGACCGGACATGAATCAGCGAGCGGGACGCGCTTCGCCGCTGCGCGCCTTTGAGCCATGGGGTACATATTATGTATGTATGTAGCGCGCGCGCGCTCGCTCTTGCCACACCATCGAGTGTGTCGCCGACGGCACTGTATGCAGCTGCGAGTGCGACACTGACTGAGCCGTATTGTGTCCTGGAACTAGAAGTACAGCGACGGGCCACGGTCAGCTGCTAGGAGCGACGACGCGTTGTTGATTCTCTCTCTCGTCGGCCGCTCGCTCCCACCGCCACCGGTCGACCTGGCAGCGATTTAAGGCGACGCCGGCTGCCACCTAGGCGCCCCTTCCACGGCGGAGCAAAGTCAAGTTTGCCCATTTATGCGGCGATGTCAGGAATGTTTGTTGTCCGGCGGCGTCGCAGCATCATGCGCTCTTTATGGCCAACGCTCGCACGCCGCGTATTGGGCGAGCGTGCGTGCGTGCGTGGCAGTGCATCGCTTGCCCGTCAACAACCCGGCGCCGCCAGTCGGTGTCGCTGGCAGTCGATGGCTTGATAAGCGCCGGCGCCGGCGCGCCGCGCTTTTTCCGCGTTCGTTGGCCGCTTGAAGCAGCGGGCGTCGGACAGCCGAGGGTGGTCAGCGGGACGCTTGTGCATCCGCCCTGCCGCGGTCCCCGGCAACCCTCTTTCTGTTCTCGCCCTGTTCACAATGCCCGTCGCCGCTCGCGCGCGTTTGTTCGACACCGCAGAGCAGCGGCGAGTCGATGACTTTTGCTGGTGGCAGAAGCCGCCTCACAGGCGGCTCTAGCTGGAGTGCTTGCTCTCCTGTAACCCCCCTCCGCCCGAGCTTTCTCTCGCCGCAAGCGGAGACTAGCGAAGAACGACGTCAGAGAGCGTCTCTGGCGCACAGCCGCTAGAAGCGGATGCTGGCAGGCCTTTGACGCTCGACAGTGACGCAAAAAAAAAGATTCCCGATCGACCGCGAACGATGGAGTCGTTTAGCCTGCGCTGGAGCCCTGAAGAGGAAGCGCGTCTCGGTCGGCGACACTCCAAGCTCTTCTGGCGCACCATAGACCAAGAGCTGCTGCTCGGCCAGCTAGAAAACCCGAGTCCGAACGTCCTGCAGCCCCGATTGGACCAGCGCCAAGCGTGGAGACGCTCCCAGCTGTGGGGCGGCGACGCCACGCAACACAGGCGCCAACAACATCAGCAGCAGTTTTGCGCCAAGCCTCCTAGTGTCGACCTGAGGTGAGAGCCCATTCTGTACATGTCCATCGTCTTTGAACAACGCTACAACTCTTTGTCAAGAGTAAATCTCTTGCGTAAACGCACGCACGCAAGTTCAAGAAAGGATAAGCCGCAAACTCGACTGCACGTCACGCTTGACACTTGTGCGTCTCCCAGTCTGCGTGGGTGCACGCAGTCTAAAAATACTGCGCTGGGATCGGTAGACAACGCCTTAACACAGTAAAATTCTCTAGATTCAGTACAAAATGACTGCGTGCGTGTACTATTACAGCTTCCACGCCATGGCTGCAAGTCCGGACTTGCAATCCAAAAAGAGCGACCAGGAAAGGCCAATGTCGAACGAAGACAGCTCTGGGTTTGGTTCAAAGGTAAACCGGTTTTCTTTTGTCCGGTTTAAATTATTGAGCGCCCTCGATGTACAGGCAGCTGCGACTGTTGAAGCATGTGCCTTTATTTTGACACCGCCGGGGCCATAGGCAATCAACGATTGGGCCATTGGGATCATCGTGATACACTGTAAATGGGGCGCCGCCCTAGAGCAGTAGGAATGGGCCCAGGCAATGACAGCGTTCATCCATCGCCCAAGGGGATTAGTAACTCGGTAGTACGGTACGTACTGGGAGGGAGGTCGCCACTTTAATTTCAACTCGTCAAAAGTTGCGACTTTCTTCGCCATCGTACATACGCCACGTTTTCTTCTTCACATACATACATTTTCTACATCTTCTTTGCATACAAACTTAACGAACCGATTCTTTTAGCAGTCTTCGTCGCCGTCGGATGCCTCTAGCAGCTCATCGCCCAGCAATCATGCGGCGCAGCATTGCAACTCGACCGTCGACTACAAGCCCCAGGATCTACTGGGCTTCGACCATACCGACTTGCTGTTCCAACGACTGCACCATGGATACAGGTTCGGGGAATAGACGACTTAGTAGTCGTCTATTAACAGCTCCACTAAAACAGCGATGCGACTTGCGTGTGTGTGTCACCACCACCCTCATCAAGTTAGAAGTTACCCTTGCTACACATTGTGTACTTAATGAAGCTAAATCAACAGGTATATGTGTACAGGGTTGCACAATTTAAAAAAAAAAGTTTTTTTTTAAAAAAAAAAATTTTTTTAAAAAAAAAGTTGGATTTTTTTTTTTAAATTAAAAAAAAAATTTCTCTGTTTTTGGGCAAAATTTAGCTTTTGAGTGGCAAAAAGGCGTTTAAATGGTGTTTAGATGGTACAATTAGTAGTTATTCATGCATAAACTTGCTTATTAGCACCAAAACCAAGCTCTTTTTGGGGTTCCCAACTGGTTCCCAACATAGTGCGATACCGTACACGACCATTTAGAGGCAGCGGCTTTGTCACCATTTCACTAAAACGATGCTAAATACGCTTCTAAAGGCTTCAGGGAAGCACTAGTACTTGTGTTTGACACTCTAATAGGCTAAAAGTATCTTATAGTACAGGTATTTGGCGCCTTTGATGGCTCCTAAGTCAATTTAAAAAAAAAAATTTTTTTAAAAAAAAAAATTTTTTTTTAATTTAAAAAACAAACTTGAAATTTTTTTTGTTTATGCAACCCTGTATGTGTATGTACCCATGTACCTACAGTAGGTACATACTACCCAAAAGTGTGTCGACCACAACTGTTTTCATTTGTTTGCAGTGTTCACCCTGTTCGACAATATTGACGCAGTTGTGCAAACATACCCTTGTTTTGCATTGTATATGCTTTCGAGGCGCTATTGTTGCCGCAAATGAAATGCGCAAACATTGACAGGAATTACGTAGGCACAATGCAATGAAAAATGCGCGCCTACCCTTGTGTGGGCGCATAGCACGTAGAACAGTGGATGGGGGCGTCGTGTGTAGTCGATTTTCTTATTGAATTCAATCTATTAATTCTAATAAAGCGTTCTGGATAACTTTTGAATTCAAATGTAGAAGCGTGCACGTGACGCGAAAATTTTCAAAGACGAGGTCCAATATGTAGATAGAGCACAGGTACTGTACCGTCACTGTACCATATTTCTGACTTTTGCACCGTTTTGCACCACGAGGCTCGGGGAAAAATCATTTTCCATTAGTTAAAAAAATTAATAAAACAAAATGTTGTTTTTTTATTTTGCGCTATATTTGCAGCAGCTGTGTGTCTCTGGCGACCTCCGACCTCTACACGCTGCGACTGCGCAAAGAGGCGTTTGACAGGGCGGTCGAAGCGGCCACCAGCACAAAGTCCAATGACCCCGAGGTGCCATTGGAGCCTACAGGACTGCAACAAGAGCACAAAGAATTTGAAATCGACAAGGTACTGCACATGACGTTTTCACTGCATGCAGAGCGGCGCACCTACCATAAATGCTCCAATAGTTAAGGTTGCCTGGGGGCACTATTGGAGGATTTACGGTAGGTACTTCTATTGCTGCAAAAGTAAAATTGATGCCATGCATTATGCAAATATCTAGCGTCCGGGTTGCTGTTCACCGGCGTTGTCAAGGCGCATCTGTAAATCTGTAAATATTTTTGGAGCGCCCACTTCTTTAATGTCCTACTCGGTCCCAATGAGCGTACAGCTTAGGGGGTGCAGGTTGAAGATGTGAGCGCTGTTAACCACCCCCCCCCCCGCCCGTCTCTTACACACTTTTCTTGGTGATTCAAAATAAATCATAATAATAAATTTGCTCCTTCTTGTTATGGGGTTCCACGTGCACTTCTGTGTACCAGTCGACCTACTTTCAGACCATCACGGCGGTCGACTTCTACCTGAAGCGGATGGAGTACCAGCTGAGCAGGGTGGAGGCTCTCAGGGACCACTTTCACAAGCAGATTCGCTTGCAGAGAGGTGCGCAGCCGCGGACTGACACACCTACATGGCAGTGATGGCACGCACGCACCCACGCTTTCAGGTGCTTACAACCTGGCCAATGCTTATGGCTCGCTCTCGGCCGGTAGCCAGTCGAGCCTCTCTGCCGCTGGCTCGCTTAGGGCGGACATCAGGCACTTCACCATGGCGCTGCACACCATGGAAAGACAGCTGGAGTCGCTCATGGGCTACTGGAGCGTCAGAATGAAGGGTGGGTCCAAGCGCATGATCAACACTGCAATACATAATGAACAAATCAGTATTAATAATTTACTAAAAAAATCAGTTGGCATTCAGGCGTCATCGGCTTCTCGCGTGTCGCTCCAGGGGACGTGTTCGACGTACAGCTGAAGTTGGGCAAGGACACGTTCAAGGCGCGTGGCAAGACCGATGAGAAGCAGAGGCAAACGTGGGACAAGCCTTGCGCCAAGTTCAAGTGCCTGCTGCAGAACGTCATGGAGATCAGGGTACGCAACGCTGGCAGTGGAGGAACACTTGTTGCAGGCTTGATGTTCATCGCTCGCAATGCAGGTGTCAGAAGTCAAGAGCTTCGGCAAAGTCAAACTGCTGATGGAGAAGCATTGCGACTTTTCCGGATTCTTCCTCGCTCAACCGCAACTCGTCACGGTGGACTTGAATACGAGTGGCTCTATCAAGTTTCAGATGATCGTGCAGTGGATGTGAGTTGCACAGACGCGGTGTTCGTCCGAATCTGAATCTGAACCTCCGCTTAGGCCTCTGGATGACGATGCTGCGACATCCAAAAAGAACGCCACTGGAGAGTTCAGTCTGACCATGACCGGCCGCAACAAACTGCGCGGGCACAAGTCGCTGACAGAACTGCATTCCGTCCAGAGCAGTCAGTCCAGTGGATCTCTGAAGATCCCCAGAGCAAAGTCCAAGGACGGTCCAAGCGGCAGAAAACCGCTCAACTCCAGAAGACCAGCCTCCATGTACAACATCCACGAAATCTCAAAGGGCAGTCCCAGACTGCTGAATCAGAAGCCAGCGTCGGTCTTCATCAATCCCAACGCGCTCGACGTCCAGGGCATGGTGTACCAGTCTCCAGCGAAGCCTCCGGTGGTCAAGAACAAGGGGCTCCAGGACAGAATGCGAGCCATCAGGCCGCTGATCCAGCGACTGGTGGGCGACATCGACCAGTTGAGACGCATGGAAGAGATCGTGTCGAAGTTGGACCAACTGCTGAAGAAGGGCGTCATGGTGCACGAATCGGCGACCAGCCTGGCGAACGGCGCCCACGACGTGACTGGGGACCTAAAGAAGCTCTGGAGCTCCTCTGAGAGCGACAAGAGCGACGAGCTCGACAAGAACGTCCTGCTGCAAGAGGCCTCGGACTCTGGAGCGGAGTCCATGGTCCAGAGGCCACTTCTGACGCGCCACAAGCTCAGCAGCAGCGTCTGTAGCAACAGTTCCATAGGCCCTGCGGAACGCAAGCTGCAGAAGCACAGCCTGGCCATGACCAAGGAGCGCAGAAAGAAGCCGGTGACCAACTTGCTGGCCATCGACAGACACCAGCTGCAGCAGCTGCAGCGCAGGCACCTCTGGACCACTGGGCACCTGGAGCTGGACGAGACGCTGGAGCACCACTTTGGCCGCTGCGAGAGACTACTGAAGGTCTGGTGCTTCTCAGTGCTGTCTATGAGATTCTCTAAAAATCTCATTATTCAGACTGTCATCACAGCTGCGGAAAACGGGCAGCAGAAAAAGAAGACAGACGCTGCGACCTCTCTGGACGGAGAGTGCCACACGCTCGACTACCTCTACAAACTGGCCCAGTCGCTGCCCAATATGCCAAACCTCTCGCACAGTACGGCAGTTGCTTTCTTTTACCTTCCAGTCCGAGCCCAATCTACAACTGCGCAGTTGCCATTCCAGTGCTGTCCGAGCTGAACGCCGGCGTGGAGCTTCAAGACGTGTGGCTCTCGTGCTGCCTGCCGGCCAAGACGCTGTTTCTCTGCCCCCGAAATCTGGTCAAGCAGGAAATGAAGAACTGTTTTGGACACGTGGTCGCCGCTCGGTATCCCGAACTCTTGGACACTGGTGAATTCGCTCTTGCGAGTTCTGGCAGCACGCTGCAGTCACAACTGAAATTTCAGTCATGAACAACGTCCTTCTGAGGCTGGGTCCGCGGCAAAGCGATCAAGATCCCGCGAAAGAGAAAGTGTCTCTTTTCGAGCTCGTCACCGCCTTCGGCAAGCGCAACATGTGCACGCTGGTCGAAAGCGTTGGGCACGAGGGTGTGCATCGGCTCGATTTCACAGGAGCGCAACCCCAACAGCGTATCTCGCCGCCTTTCAGCGTGGATCGCCAAGGGACTGGAGAGTGAGGAGCCGGCGAGAGTGAGTGACGTCATCCGACGCCTAAAGCACATTCCCGTGGCTCCGCCGCTGGACACCCTGAGGCGGCTGGGCCGCCTGCTGGTCAGGACCAGCCAGCCGCAGAACTCGGAAAACGTCGCCAAATTCGTGCAGAGCGCTGCAGGTACGCGTTCACTGTCTGTCCCTATTCAATGTCCCAGTCTTTGCCAGGCTTGGGTAAAAAAAATTTCAGTTGTTTTTTTTTAACTTAATTTCTAGTTTTTTTTTTATATTTTGCCTAAGCCTGGTCTCTGCTAACTGCCGCAGTGAGCATGACTGACCGACGCTTGCTCGGGGCAGCAATGCACCGACACGCACAATACCGATAAGCACATTGAGCTACTTTCTCGAGTTCAAAGCACTTCAGAATCCTACATGCTCCACGCAGCGGAGACGGACGCTCTCAAGAGCGACCTCTCCAAGGTCTACGTCGACTTGCTGGAGGAGGAGGACGCCGACGTCCGGGCGGGCGCTTGTCGCGCTCTGGCTTTGCTCAAGGTGCGTGCGTGCGTGCGTGCGTGCGTGCGTGCGTGCGTGCGTGCGTGCGTGCGTGCGTGCGTGCGTGCGTGCGTGCGTGCGTGCGTGCGTGCGTGCGTGCGTGCGTGCTCTCAGCGATCTCACAGATCACTTGCAAGTCTAGGCGAACGGCCATTCCGAGCGGCTGTGTCAAGTGGCCACGAGCGACCACAGCGCCAGCGTCAGACGGAGGGCGGCGAGCGCCCTGCAGGCGCTGCAGCATCAGACCGCCTCCCAGCACTACAGGGAGAGTCCAGTGATCTAAACCTGTTCAAGCACTCTAACTCACTTCCTCCACCCTCCATTGTAGTGAAGCCATAAAACAGCGTAGTACGCTTTTGCACCTTTAAGCAACTCTGGCAACTGCACAGGGCAGGAGAAGGGAAAAATGTGTCTATCCGTTAGCAGAGACGTAACATTGACCGCTAGACAGTGTTCGCGAATGTAAGCCGAGCATTATACAGCCTGTAGTGCTAGGCATGAATGCGTGCTATTCCCCTCGCATTACCGGGCGCTGCGTAGCGTTCGCGGCGGCTCATGACATTATTCTCGCTCCTCCCTTCGTCGCCTTGTGATTGATTCACTTACCGCGTTGCGCTGATGCAATTTTGACAATAAAAACAGGAAGAAACTGGCAAGCAAACACAGAACGCGTGTGGAAAGTGAGTTGTCTTCAGATTTCGTGCTCAGTCCCTTTTAGCGCAGCAACGAACGAAGGACAGGACACCCGCGTCTAGGTAGGCGCGCGCGCTGGACGTAAAGCAGCGCAAGCAATGACGAACAAACTGCGAGATAGTCGAAAAAAAAACGAATAAAGCGCAATGATCGTCATAGCTCCATGGGAGGGTCCTTGAGCAAGGCCAACGTGAACGTGTACGGCTGCGGACTCGTCTGATCCGTCACCACCAACTCGTCGCCGTCTTTCAGACCCAAGTCTGGTAAACATGCGTGCCGGTGCGTGCGTGCGTGCCTGTGTGCGTGCCGGTGCATGCGTGCCTGTGTGCGTGCCGGTGCAGCGTGCGTGCGTGTCGGTGCCTGCGTGCGTGCCGGTGTGTGCGTGTCGGTGCACGCGCGCCGGTGCGTGCGTGCTGGTGCGTGCGTGCGTGCCGGTGCGTGCGTGCGTGCCGATGCGTGCGTGCCGGTGCGTGCTTGCCGGTGCGTGCGTGCGTGCGTGCGTGCGTGCGTGCCGATGCGTGCGTGTCGGTGCGTGCTTGCTGGTGTGTGCGTGCGTGCGCGCGTGCGTGCCGGCGCGTGTGGGTGCGTGCGTGCGTGGGTGCGTGCTGGTGCGTGCGTGCTGGTGCGTGCTTGCGTGCGCGTTGAAGCGTGGTGCGTGCGTGCGTGCGTGCGTGCGTACCAGCTAGGGTCTTTTTCAGATTGGGCCGCGTCATCTGCTCGAGCTGCGCCGTCGTCGTCATGAACAGCGTGCGCAGCTCAGAGGTCACCGAAGGACTCTTCAGTTGGCTACAATAATTCCAGTGCGATTGACAGTCAATTAGTTAAATACTACGGTTCGGGTTTAGCGCTAATTAGCGCAATTAGCGCACCCACTAATTAGCGCAACTCACGGTCCAAATTCGCACGCACACCTCTCTCATCACACACACACAACACGCACACCCACGCCCCCCCCCCCCCACACACACACACACACGCACACACACACACACACACACGCACACACACACACACACACACACATTGTGCAGTACCCACCAAAAGGTGGGGGACCAAAAGAGAATCCCCAATTATTTAAACATGGGTCTTTATTGGAGTAGATTACTGTAGTCAGGCAGCTCACAATTCCGCATCGTCAGTGAGGCGTTCTATGAGCCGTCCCAAGGTCGCCGTCTCCGCCATCTCTAGCACGCGTGCCGACTGACTGCACACGGCGCAGTCGTCCTGTGTACGGTAAAGATTTATTGGTGAAATTGACTTAATTCCTTCAAGTAGACAAAATGGAATTAGGAAACAGCTGCAGCACTCTGCTAGCCAAACATTCTTACCGATTTTTGCATATTTTCTCAAACGTACGCGGGAGTGACGCAGGCACGCCCGCCCGCACGCACGCACGCACGCACGCACGCACGTACGCACGCACGCACGCACTCCCACATGAAACACGTAAACTGCCGTCACGGCAACTCGACGCACCCTTCTGTCCATTGAGACGACACCCATGTAGATGCCATCCGTGTCGGAAAAGTTCAGGTAGTTGTTGATCGGTTGGGCGATTCTGAATTTTTTATATTGATTTTAATAATTTTTTTTTTTCATTTTTTCTCTCACTCAGAAGCGAATTTCAGCGCCTCCAACGCGCACGCGGCCGCGATGACGGCATTGGTGCTGGCCACCGCTGGGATAATTCTCTTTACGACGCCCTATAAAAACTCGTCTTTTTCCTTTTTTATTATTTAATTTTAAAATACGCATTCCAAACTGCACACCGCATAGTACATATGCACATGTATGTACCCACCTGTGTCAGCCTGTAGGTGACGCCAGAAATACCGTATTGCAGCGCGCGCTTGGAGCTCTCCCTATAGAGCCACTCGACGTGCTGGGGGTCGTCGCCGTCAATGGAGATGTCTGAGAAAAAAATCAGCAATTTAATTTTAAATTACACCTGACGACAAAAAAAAGAAAATATCAGAAGGGGAGAAAGCAGAATTGGCGCAAAACGAATTACAGACTGGAAAACAAAAGTTAAAAAAAAATGGCAGCTGAGCGTGCGGCGAGAGTCGAACCCCGCGGCTCGCGCGCGCGAGTCGCTACGCGTCGCCGTTGCACCAACTCTCTTCATTGGAAAAACCCAAATAGGCTCGGCTTACCACTGAAAAAAAGGGAAAACAGTAAAAAAAAACGCAAAAAATCACCGCCAAAAGGCTTGTCCTTTTCCCAGAGGATCAGCTTGGCGTACTCGACGCAATGTTCGGGCAGACGGGGAGTGTGCGCGATCGTACAGAGAGGGAAGTTGGTGGCGGGGGGGTACAAACCCAGAGTGCACTCCACGCACGGCGTGAGGCCGGGCAGGATCACGCGTGCATTGCCCTGAAGAGAATAGAAAGAGTAGAGTTAGCTTCATACACATGTCGGCCGGTGCGTGCGTGCGTGCGTGCGTGCGTGCGTGCGTGCGTGCGTGCGTGCGTGCGTGCGTGCGTGCGTGCGTGTCGCTGTGTTGTTGGATTTGGGGCAACGCTATAAGGTAGTCAGTGGCCCATATAGCATACCCCATGACGCCTTCCCGTCTAGAGCCGAATAATTAGCCAAAGACATTCGGAAGAGCGCCATCTGTAATCTAGAGCAGCGGCAGCACGAGAAAATCCATCGAAAAGGAAGTCCTCGATCTAGTGGCTCCATCAAGAATCGAACCCAGGAGGGTGCGCGCAGGAGGCCGATTCTCTACCACTAGGCCATACGCTGCCCTGCCGCTGCGTGCGTGCGTGCGTGCGGGCGTGCGTGCGTGCGTGCGTGCGAGCTACCTTGAATCCCTCCGTGCCACCATCAATGAGGGGACGAATGGTCGATGGATCAATATTGCCCTCGGCGTCTCGTTCCAATAAACCGACCTAAAAGTAAAAATACAAATGCCACCTGAAACAGAGGCGTAAGTAAGTACGGTAATATTCAGAGTACTTTAATGGAGAGAAATTTAAATCAAAAAAAAAAATTGTGGATGTAGGCTGCATGAATGCGAAAAGAACGATAGAACTTTCGATATGCACAAATACGTAAGTACATAAGAAAATACACAAGTAAAAGAAAAACATGAAATAAATTACGAAAAAAAGAATAAAATCACACCAGTGTCGCGTTAAGCCACCGCCTCGCCACGATGGAGTCGAGCCCGCAAATAATCAAATTAAATCCGAAATAAAATTCCGCTTCTTTCTCCTGTATCTTGCAGTTGTATCTAAAGCGATCTTTAATTAGCTAATTTCTAGTTACACTCCTAGTTACCAGAGGAATTGAACGGAGCAACGAATAATACACTTTTCCTAAGAAATGTAAGTCACTAATTTGGCAACTCATTAATTAACCAATTTACGGGGTGATCTTGCAGTCGGGCACGCGCTCCATAACAAAGTTGGCCGCCACTTCGGCCTTGAATTTGCCTATGTCCTTCGGCCTAAAATAAACATTTATCGATTATTTCAATTTCCGAAAAATGAACAACGCCTTTACTTGAATAGAAAATTGAGAAATTAAATCGAACAACAAAACAAAAACTCAACTCAACTTAAAAAAAAATAAACTAACCTAAACAAAAACTGTCGGTTCAAATTCGACAAGTCAATAGTGTCCATATCGATGACGTGAATGTCTTTGAAGCCCGACAGCGCCTGAAAAATAAATTCAATTAATAAGACATGTTCCTTTCAAATTGTTATTAATTTAGTGATTAAATGTCAACAAAACCTACTAAATCTTTGAGCAGCTCGCAGCCCAACCCACCGGCGCCAACGACCAAAACCTTGGCAGCTGCGACACGCTCCAAAACCTCAAAATTGTATTTTTTTTTGAGGGTTTAAGACCGAAGTCTCAGGCGAGAGGGGGACCGAGGGGTCCTTGGTTACCTCTGCCTTATACAAGATCGATTCTCAATGAGAACTGCGATCAGGGGGCTTTTTGCGTGAGCCCCTTGCCCAAGGGGGTTACTGTTATTGGCAGTCTTGCCACGCTGAGGATTGAACCCCGCACCTTGCGGTTTGGAGCCAACGCCCTAGCCCAACTGCGCAAACGCAACTATTTGTACCATTGCTTTTAGCGTAATGTCAAATGATTCTCAGAATTACTTTACAATCACAGGAAATTTCGAAAGGCATACTGAAATGTTGCTGTTGGATTAGGGGCAACGCTAGGAGGCCGTCGATGGCCCATGCAGCATACCCATATCTTCATGACGCCTTCCCGTCTAGAGCTGCAAAATTTGCCAAAGACATTCGGAGAACGCCATCTGTAATCTAGGGCAGCGACAGCACGAGGAAATCCCATCGATAAGGAAGTCCTGGATCTAGTGGCTCCATCAAGAATCGAACCCAGGACCGTGCGCGTAAGAGGCCGATTCTCTACCGCTACGCCATACGCTGGCCACTAGGCCAATAACCTGCGGTCCCGGTTCAAATCCTGGCTGCAGCTGCGTTTCTCTGTTGGTCAATTTCGACAGGTGGAAGTTTCTGTCGTCTGTCGACTCGACCACAGCTGCCGATGACATGTTTCAATTGCGATTCTTTTAATCGGACTTTCAGATTGAAACGATCTAGACTGTGACGAAATTCGGAAAGCAGAAACGCGCGCGTGATCGCGCGCAAAGGTATGCCTGTGAAGAATACAAAACAACATGTATGTACACTTTACTCAGGGGAAGCAAGTAATTTCACGCGACAGCACACGCAAAAACTGCCATCCATGCCTGCTGAAGTTTTCGGTATTTTCTTGACCTATTCGCTTCTCTGAAGTTGAGAGTTTCTCAATCATTTGTCTTGCGAATTGCGCACCTTAGCACACACGGATGACACGTTCACCTTACACAAGTAGTGTGAATGTCAACCAATCGTTGTACTCTTCGGTTTTCGCAACATTGCATAAACAGCGCTTCTGTACACGGAATGACAATATCAGTGAGTAACATATGCCATGATCAATCGAAATGCAATGCATACGAATTACTTGAAGTTATTTCCTGGGACACAAGTGTTCAAGGGAATACACCATTCCAGTCAATTTTCACAGTTTCCCACGCTTCCGCTCCCCTGATATCGGGCGAAAGGTCCATCGTGACATCACTATTCCTTTCAGTGACGTCATTATTTGCCACTATGACATCATTATTCGCCAATGTGACGTCACTATTCATCACTCTGACATCATTCTTTGGGCGTTTTTGCTGTGGACTAACCACAGCAGGTGCGGCAGTCCCCGCGGAACCACTTCCAATGGAACTAATCGCCTTGCACAGCCCAATGACGTCATTTCCCGTCATTCTTTTGACAGATTCACCCTTTGCTGGGGTGGAATGCTCGTTTCCAGTCTGGTTGAGCTTCGGCTCTGCATTGCCAGTCGCTGCACTGTATGGGGCAAAAGCACTGCCGGGCTGCATGACGTCACTTTTGCTGGCAATGACGTCATTCGCCACCAGATTTTTCCGGAACTTTCTGTCTCTGGCCTTCCTCTGAGCCACCCACTGCTGCAGCCTGCCCAGAAATGGAGCGACAGAGCTGAACTTTTTGGCCTTCGGAGTGGCGGCATTCTGAGGCGGCTCCGGGACAGCGCTGGATGAAGCCGCGGTGACACAGGCGGAAATTTCGTCCAGGCGGAACCATTGCAGGGACTTGATTTCATTGCGCGTCTGCGGACGAAACTCGAAATCAACGGGAACGCCTGAAAACAAGTTCCCATGAAACCCATGGCTTATAACGAGGATATTGTGTGAAAGATTCTGAGTACAAATGTAAAGCTCTCATGGCTCTTCAGCTCACTTATCCTTAGAAACTGGACCGCTCGCTTGAATTGATTTTCCCCAGTTGGTTCAGGTGCGCGTTTTGGGGCCAGCACGCGACGCACGCACCGACGACAATGTAGAGTTGCATGTGCGTGTTGTGGAACTGTCCGGCGAGGAACTGACGCGCTCGGACGAGCGGCCGGATGTCGAAGCTCGTCTCCTCCTGCACCTCGCGGATCGCGCACTCCAGCGCCGACTCGTCCTCGTTGATCTGCATCGGGAGAGTAGTGCGTCATGTGTCTGCTGCTCCTCAGGGAAATATTGGGCGCCCTGGGGATTTTCTACGCGAACGAGGATTCTTTTGAGCAAAAAGTGCAGACACAGACAGAGCGCGACGGGCAAAGTGCTTTTTTGCGAGAAAAATTGGCTTGAGCATCCGGTAATGAAATCCGGGGGTCGGGCTGTCATCACGGGACATCCCCCCCACCCCCCAACACCAGTGCGTGCGCGCCTCTTGCGTTCAACAATGCGTGCGTGCGTGCGTGCGTGCGTGCGTGCGTGTCGGTGCGCGCGTGCCGGTACGCAGAGCGCTCACTTTGCCCTTAGGAAAGCCCCAGCTGTTCTTCGCATAAAATCCTTGAACCAGCAAGACGCGCTCCAATGACTCGTCCAATAGAATGCCGCCGCATACGGGCACTAACGATTTGTAACTTCTAGAATGGGTGTAACTTTTCATTAATTTTTAAAAATGAAATTTAATAAAGTACGCAACCTGAACTCGTTGACGAGCGCGTCCGCGCTGACTCTCGGGTTGCTCTTCAAAAAGTCGCAGTAGTGAAAAACCAATCTAAATTCGGATATTACGTTTTATTTGATTTTTCACAAAGAAATCAAAATTGTCCTCTCACTTGACAAACTCTCGAAATCCAACCTCCTTGCAGTGTGGATAGAGGTCGGGTTGGGCGCAATAGAAGTCCACATAGAACCAGTGTGCCAATTCCGCTTGAAAGCACAGCCTTATGGGATCTTCTCTCTGATCCGGGGGGATATTCAGCAAAAATCGACTGCAAACATCCGACAGGACGTCGGCGGGCACGCCCAAATATTGCGGCGCGCCTCCCTGAGCGGGCGAATTCACCGAAGAATACCGAGAACGTGACATTTTTGAGAATTTTATTTTTGGAACACAAAACGCCAACAACGAAACAAACGATGCCAACAGCTTCGAGGGAATATCTCTTCGGGGTGGCAGGGGTTTCGAGTGAAAATGGATAATGTATCAAAGGGAGGACCAAGGGGCGCATGGTTAGGAGGGCGCACCGTCTGTCACCAACACGCCGCACCCGTTTCCAGTACTATTTTTAAATATTTCTTTTGCTTAAAAATTTTATTAAGAAAGGAGCAGGCACACAATTAGGCTTAAGCTCAGGCTTTCATACCGGTACACAGTCTGCCAGGCGTCCTAGCTATCCGATCCAACCTTAGGTACCCTGCAACCCTGTAGCAAGCCAGAGTTGCACATTGCACACAAATTGCGTTGTGTTCATGTTTGCATGCACCACAAGCAATGGCGCACATACAGATTTGCAGAGGGGTAGTCTTGGCAGCTTGCCCACGGCCAGCTGGTGCTGGTGGTGACTTCAATGCAGGTGTCTTTGGCGGCCGGCTAGGACATGATGCTCCGTCGACTCGAGGCGCCACCAACTGGGCCTACAAATGGCTCAAGGACGTCGTTCCAGTGGTTTCCTGCGTTGCAGCCAGTTGCAACAGACGTCAAACAGTGAGCTAGTGTCAAACAATGGGTGAAACAAGCACCTAACAATGCATGTGCATGCATAAGTTTCAGCGCTTGTTGGTGGTGGCCCACGTTTTGACGCATTGCATGCACACCAAACATCGCCTACCAAACACAGGCTATACCTAAGCCATGCCTAAGCCTACGTCTTGACGTATTTTCTATAATTTCAATTTTCAAACAAAGCGGACACGGCGTGTTAGTGACCGACGGTGCGCCCCCGAACCCCTGAGCTCTTTGGTCCTCCCTTTTATATATCGTCTATTCTACCATGCCCCCTTGCCACCCCTGAACAGATATTCCAGCGTGAGTACATTTTCTATTTGCACTTCTTCCGCCGAATTTTTCGCTCCTTTCCCCGATTTCCTCAATTTCCGAACTTTAACCGTCTGAAAATGAGCGACGATGGCGTAGAGACAAAGCCGCCGAAAAAGCGCAAATTCAAACTCGACACCTCAAAATACAGCGCCGAGCGCGAAGACTTTGACAAATTACCGAAAAAGCAGAAAAGAGACTCGAAAGTCAACGAGTTTCTTAGAGCGCTGATTGATTGCCCTGCTGAGAACCGGCCGCGATCGGTCGAGAGCTATGATCCCATCAATTTTCTCGCCAATTATCCCCTGCTTTGGGACGAGACAATTGGCAGTATCGCTGGAGTGGTGGGGAATTAGATTTGATTAAAATTGAAATAAAATGTACGGCTTGAAATTGAAATTCAGGTAGCGCCACTGCTCATCCATACGCCCAAGGAATTAGAAGATGTCATTTGTGAAAGGTATATGATACATCGACAGTTTATTAAACAAGCGGCGTTGACTTGACTTTTACACAATCCCGATATTCGCAGACGCAGTTTCGTCAACTTGTTGCTGTCAATTTAGCCGTAGCGCACAGCATCTAGATTCCCGGCATATGTAAGCCCTAGCTATTGTACACTCGTGTCGTGTTGTACAATTGTACTACCGTACCGCCATTGGTACTGTATCCGTGTTAGGTCAGCGTATCGCCTAGTGGTAGAGAATCGGCCTCTTGCGCGCACACGGTTCTAGGTTCGATTCTTGATGGATCCACTAGATCGACGACTCCCCCTCTCAATGGATTTTCTCGTGCCGTCGCTGCCCTAGATTCATAGGTGTAGATTGGTCCAAAAGCCAGGGGGGGGGGGTGTCTGGGGGTTTCGAGGGGGGGGGGGGGTCTAGAGCCGTCCCGGATAAAATGACCGGGATCGAGAATTTTGGAGGAGGGGTGGTTTAAGTGGAGGATTTTGCACCATAATAACGTGTAAAATGGGTACGTTTTGGTCTAAATTGGGTCAAAATAAGGTCTAAGTACCACTTTTCAGGCGTTTTTGGGTCATACTACACTGAAAAAGAAACAAAAACACGCATCTTTACCCCTTTTTATTTTTTTTAATATTGAGAGAGGGTTTCCCGCAAGTTCTCCAGGATGGCGATGGCCAGGGGGGGGGGGGGCGCTCCCGCCAAAAAGCGGGACGGCCATAGCCAGGGGGGGTGAACCCCCCTAGACCACCCCTGAGCCCACCTATGCCTAGATTACAGATGGCGTTCTTCCGACTGTCTTTGGCCCAGTGTGCGGCTCTAGACGGGAAGGCGTCATGGAGATGGGTGTGCTATTACCGTAAATCCTCCAATAGTGCCCCCGGGGCACTATTTTTTCAACCTCTCCTTACCCGGGGGCACTATTGGAGGGGGGCACTATTGGAGGGGGGGCACTATTGCCGATTTTTCGGTGATTTTGATCACTTTTGCCACATTTAATGGTTGATTTACCGTTAATAGTTGCTGAAACGCACTATTATTGGTTAGTAGTAGTGTGTATACACGATATAAATGTACCTACCACTATATTTGTGCCCATAAAAGGCACATGGCACAACATACCCCTTACCCCCGGGGGCACTATTGGAGGGGGGGGCTCTATTATTTCAACCTTGCCGTACCCGGGGGCACTATTGGAGGGGGGCACTATTGGAGGAGGGGGGTTGTATTGGAGGATTTACGGTATATGGGCCATTGAGGGCCTCCTAGCGTCGCCCCCAATCCAACAACAGACAACAATGTAATTGTCTCCATTAAGAGCCCCACCCCGATCGGGTGCCCCCGACGCCAGCTATCTTGTGTGGTGTGGCGAGGAGTCAAACGGATTGCGCAGCGCTCAGCTGCTGGCCAACCTCACCGTCGATGGTTACGGTGGCGCGTGGGGTCATCAGAGCACCCACTACTTTAGGTTGGACGTCCTGTCTTGTCTTGTTTTTTTTTGTCTGTTTCTATTTTTTTTTTGTTTTGACGCACTGATCCGATATGTGTATGTGGGATTGTGGGAATATAGGGCCAGGGAAGATGGACCAGGGTTGCATAAAAAAGTTTCAAGTTTTTTTAATTAAAAAAGTCTCACAAAACAACAACTTTTTAAATTGTGCAACACTGAGGTGGACATGGAATTTCTGGAATTGGGGAATCGGCAAGGGAATACTGGATGCGTAAAAGTTGATATGTAATGGATTTTGCGTAATAATTGATCTGTGAATAGTCGCGCAAATGCGACCCATAGGCCGTTTTTCGCACTTTTCGCTCAAGAAGTCGATAGTACACAACCCATTTTTCAAAGATCGCTTGCCAAATTGGCTTCTGTACAATCCTTCCAGTCTTCCTGTGGCACCCGGGGGGGGGGGGGTTCGGCTCTCGGATTGGGGGGTACCCCGGGGTATGTTTCTCTCTTTTTAGACTGCAAGAGCTGGAGGATGACGGCTCGACGGGGGAGCCCACGCCGCTCTTTGCGACTGTCGACATCGAACATTCGAGAAAGACATCGAGCAGGGGCGAGCCGTACCACTACTTGATCGTGAAACGACACTGGAAAAGGCCCGTGCCCGATTGTGAGTTTCCAATTCCATGAAAATGGAAAATCCAGTGGAATCAATACGGAACGATCAATCATACCTGCAACCAGGGTTGCACAATTTTCAAAAAAAGGATTTTTTTTTTTTAAAAAAAAAATTTTTTTTAAAAAGTTGGATTTTTTTTTAATTAAAAAAAAAATTCTCTGTTTTTGGGTAAAATTTAGCTTTTGAGTGGCAAAAAGGCGTTTAAATAGTGTTTAGATGGTACAATTAGTAGTTATTCATGCATAAACTTGCTTATTAGCACCAAAACCAAGCTCTTTTTGGGGTTCCCAACTGGTTCCCAACATAGTGCGATACCGTACACGACCATTTAGAGGCAGCGGCTTTGTCACCATTTGACTAAAACGATGCTAAATACGCTTCTAAAGGCTTTAGGGAAGAACTAGTACTTGTGTTTGACACTCTAATAGGCTAAAAGTATCTTATAGTACAGGTATTTGGCGCCAATGATGGCTCCTAAGTCAATTTAAAAAAAAAAATTTTTTTAATTTAAAAAAAAAACGAATTTTTTTTTTATGCAACCTTGCCTGCAACTCATACATGCAACTGGGGGTTGTGGGTGGGTACCACCCACTCGGAACTAACGTTTACCCACACCCCCCACCCCAGAATTTTTCTAAAGTTTTCCTACGTGTCTACAATCATTAAAAGTAGTGTATTTTTCGTCTTTTCAGTGTATTTTTTACCCTAAAACAGCTAAATATCGCTATTCATAGCCTATTTTAACCCATTTGCGATCAAAAGTGCCTATTTAGACACCTTTTAGGTACACTTTTCCCTTCCACACCCCCCCCCCTCTTCAATCTGCTCTGCTTACCCACCCACCCCCAGAATGGTCTCCGACCCTCCCCCCACTTCAAAAACCCGTTTACACGTATGCTGTAACTGCAGTCGAAACTCAATCAAACCCACTACTACTGCAATAGCCCCCGGGGCATTTGAACAGAATGAAAAGTGACCATTTGCGTGTTCCTTTCTTTCTTGGCGCTATTGGACATGTGTAATTATTTGCACGCCATACGGTACAAAATGCATCCATGTCAATGCGTTTTTTGTCAACCAAGTTAGTGCTAGTCGCAGAACAATCTCTTTCCCCTGTCACATTTTGTTGGAGCCATTCGTGTTAAGCATACCTGTAACTGGGGGGTTACCACCATACATGTAACTGTGGTGGAGATTGGGGGGGGGTTGCCCGCCCCCCAGGTCAAAAGTTGCCCCTCCCCAGCCCCCTCCAACCCTCCCCCCAGAATTTTTCGAAAGTTTTCCAACTTGTCTACAACTGTAAAAAGTAGTGTATTTTTCGTCTTTTTCAGTGTTTTTTACCCTAAAACAGCTAAATAACGCTATTTTTAGCCTATTTTAACGCATTTTTGACCAAAAAGTGTCAATTGAGACCCTATTTTGGTACACTTTTTTTACCCTCTGACACCCCCTCCCTCTTTCAAATCTGCGGCCCCCCCCCACGCCCCCCCCCCCAGAATGGTCTCCGATCCTCCCCTCCACTTCAAAAACCCGGTTACATGTATGCTTACCAGTTACCACCAGCTCACGGTCCCACTATTTTTTCCAACACCCACCCAAAACCCCTCCCACCCCCCCCCCCCCCCAATTTTTCCAAGGGATTTTCACCAGGTATAAAACGATAAAAGTGAGTGAACGTTTGTGTTTTTCAGTGCTTTTCAGTGCGATGTGACCACGAAAGAGCTAAATAACACTGTAGCCTATTCTGACCGACTTTCTTACCAAAACGTGCCAGGATAAGTTAAAAAAAAATATATAAATAAATTATTTCAGCGGCGGAACCGTTCCGGAAGACGCTGCTGATCGCCTACGACAGCCTGGACAGGCCCCTGCCCGTCGCGATGCTCCAGTACAAGAACGCGCCCCCCGCTGACGTATCCATCGCCGCGCCCCACGGACTCAGCAAGGGCACGCGCAACTACTACAGGTCCGTCTCCATGTCTGTGCGTGCGGTCGTCCGTTCCTGCCTGGGTGTGCGTGCGTGTGCGTCTGTGCGTGTGCCTGTGTGGCTGGGTTTGGCGGGGGGGGGGGGGGTGGCTAATGGCACTTCTAGGATGGACGCCCAGATTTGAGAAATTCTGCCCCAAAATAGTGTCTCAATAGGTACGTTTTGGTTATAAAATTATCTCAAAGTTGGTGTTTATGGTCACAAATTGAAAATGACGCAAAAAGCAAAACCGCCGTCCGTGTATCGTGTAGCACTTTAGGCCGGTTTTGGGGTGTTGATTTCTGACTGATGGGTTTTGCCAATCAAAACCCCCGGTTGTGGGTGCGTGCCTGCGTGCGGATGCCTAGACATTGTTGTTGTTGGATTAAGGGCAACGCTAGGAGGCCATCAATGGCCCATATAGCATACCCCATCTCCATGACGCCTTCCCGTCTAGAGCCGTGTAATTAGCCAAAGACATTCGGAAGAACGCCGTCTGTAGTCTAGGGCAGCGACGGCGCGAGAAGATCCATGGATAGGGAAAGAAAGACTCGTTTTCGTGGCTCCATCAAGAATCGAACCCAGACACGGTGCTTCATCAAGAGGCCGATTCTCTACTACCACTAGGCCGTACGCTGTCCGGATTTCTTTCACCAGTTCTTGCACGTCCGCGCGCGTGCGTGCGTGCAGTGCAGCATTATTCCTTGTTATCCCGTCGTCCCTGTCAGGTCGTCACCGCGCGTGCGCGAGCAGCTGAGTCGGCTGCCGTTGGAGCTGGCGCCCAAGGCGGGCTTCGAAACCGCCGCCGCGCTGGCCGCCTCTGCAGCCGAATCGCCCCGCGACATGCCTCGCAACCCTCGTCAGCTGTACGATCTCAAAAGGAAGCTGCTGCTCCAGCGCCAGCGCGAGGAAGCGGCGCTCCACTACGACAGTAACGACGACTACGGCTATTGGCAGGAGGAGAGAGGGGAAGGAGAATTTGAGGAGGAGGAGGAGGCACTCGCGGAAGACTCGAGCAAGAGGAGGACGTTTAGGGTGGGAGGAGAGCAAGCAAGCACGCACGCACGATGACGACAGCAGGGCAAACCTGTAACCGGGTCTGGAAGAGCGGGGGGGGGGGGGAAATGGCCGAATTCTGGGGGGTGGGGGTAGCCTGCCTTTTTTTAGTTAGACTGGTACTTTTTGTCAAAAGTGAGGATAAATAGGGTTTAAACAGTTTTTTAGCTGTTCAATGGTCATATAACACTGAAAAGCACTGAAATACACCAACATTTAACTTACTTTTATCGTTTTAGACAGAGTGAAAATCCCTTGGGAAAATTCTGGGGGGTGGTTGAGAATTTTGGGGGCCCCCAAACCCCAGCCCTTCCCTCCAGTTACACGTATGCAGCAGGGTGCGCCGGGGCTGCCCATAAATACGTGCTCATTGGTCTGACGCCGGGAGGGCGGGGGGGCAGTTGCAGTGGTTGCGAGGGTGGCATACTGCTTGCCCAGACGAAAGCACGCAAATTCCCATGGAACACAAGAACCGCCTCCCCCCCCCCGCGCCAGATCAAGGCAAATCCCGGTCACATGCACGAATCTGTTCCTGCAGATCATCGTCAACAGGGCGGCGGCGCATCGCCAGCCCCTGCTGCCCCAACCGCAACAGGACGACATTGGCGACGAGCATTTCGGTGCGTTCTCGCGTCGACCAGTTTCCATTGGCCACGCAGTATGACCAGGGCTAAACGTGGACGTAGGAAGGGGCATGGGTCTTGTCTTGTTCCATTGTCCCTTCGCGGGAACCAAAAAAATTGCGTCTAGTTTCCGAGGAGGGAGGCGGCTGGCAGGTCGCCTACGAGGAGGGGGTGGAGGAGGAGGAGGAGGGGCAGACGGAGACGGCCGGGCTCTTGGTGGACGTCGAGAGCAAGGTCGAGACCCTGATCGAGGGCTCCGCCCTGCCCGGAAGCTCCCAGCAAACGACGACAACGACTGCTGAAGTAGCCGAATTGAAAAACGTTGCGTCGGAACTGGTCGAGAGCGTCAGGAAACTGCAGGAGGTTGGTTTTTGGTTTGTTTTTATGCGGGCCGTGTTTCTATGGTCTTCCTCTGTGGTGTCACGCATCATTGGCCGCTGCTAGTGATTCACACTTTTTAGCAGGATGACCTGAGAAATGGCCACAAAAAAGGGAAGTCCTCCTCACGACTGAGTCCATTGAGAATTGAACCCGGGACCTTGTTGGTTTGTGTCCTGTGGGTCGCTTCTATGATCCCTGGGGCCTCTCTCTCGTTACGACCGCTGATAGTGAGAGATGAGACCCAGTCGACCCTTGGGGGGGGGGCTGGCTGCCCAAACGGGCCGGAATTCTCACTGCCGCCGGGTTGGTTCCGCTGGCCGGCAGCTCATGGGACGCCCAGGACATACAGCTCCCGGAAAAGACCAACGCCGACCATGTCCCACCCTACGAGCGTGTATTCCAATCCTCTAGCACTAGGAACGGACCCACGCACGCACTCACGAACGAGCGAACGCACACACTGGTCGGTAGACGAGTACGGGGACTATCGGACGGACGGTGACTCACAGACAGACAAACGCCCACACGCACAGACGCACACTGATTATCCGTTCTAGGAGAATCAGCTGCTGACGACGCGGGTGAATGACACGCGGGCCGAACTGGCGGAAGTGAAACGAGAACTCGCCCTTTTAAAGGTTTTTGCTGTTTTTTTTTCTTTATTAAATTATATTTTTAACAATTATTTTAACAATTGTTTAGAAAGATAGGCGAACGGCCGAGAAAAGCGTAGATGTTAAGGATGTATAAGGGAGTGTGCAATATAGGCACACCTGTGTAGTACTAAAGTGTCCTTGAGCAAAAATAGTCTCCAAGTGGAAGATTGCGGGAAGTAAACGAAAAACCGTTCTAATTAAAATCGCATTTAGAGGGTTTTTCCTCAAGGAGATCTGTTTAATCCGTGCGCAGTGTGGTGACGCCGCGATTTGGCGTCGTTGTTACCGATTTCGTGCATTTCTCGTGCGTTTTGCGCGCGTGCGTGCGTGCGCGTGGATTGTCAACAAGCGGCGGTGCAAATTGCGCTGGCCTTTTGTACACAGCCGTGTAAGCCTAAGCCTAAGCCCGTGCACAGCCGTGAAAACGAACTTCTGTGCCGACTTGCCTGTTTCACGACACGTGACGCAACACAATTAACAGGCAAAGAAGCACACGAACAATTAGCACACACATACACACAATTTAAAAAAAATGAAATTTTTTTTACCCAAGCCTGCGCACAACACATGCATGACACATTGATGCGCGCTACTGATGTGGAAAGAAAGGCTGCTTGAGTAGATACCATAATTCCATAAACCCTATAATTAGCCCCCTGTGACCCCATAAGTGTTTTATTCGAGCCGTAGGAGGGGGTTAATTGTAGAGGGGCTAATAAACTGGAAGGGTCGATGTGTGGGAGCTTTGTTGGCGCGAAGAGCGTTAAGGTGGTTTTTCAAGGGTCGGTATACATCGGTATCTCTCACGTACATGTACATACACACGCGCCCGTACATACACTCAGACACAGAGATAATGTGCCTTTCAGGCTATGGTCTATTTAGAGAGAGGGAGGTGTAATTATTGGACGGGGGGGGGCTAATAAACAGAGTGTCCTCTGAGCAGGGAGCGTAAGGGGGCTAATTGTAGGGTTTACGGTATTTTCGAAACGGTGCAACTAAGAAATCGAACGCAGGCTGCACTCTACGCATTGGAATAGAAAGTGCACGCCAGATGGAATGCCTGTCTGTGATTCATATTTCTGTACCGAGGCAGCCTAGATGCTAGGCGGCTTGCGTACTTTGCGTTAATCTGCGTGCATTCGCTCGCCTCCCTCCGCACTAATCCAGTCGTCGACGCTGATTGCTATAGGTGCGTCGGCAAAGCCTTATAGCTCGGCGCCTAATGTCACCTGACACAGACCCGTCTGTGCAGGTGTTTGTATAAAGAACGCTACGAATGAAACAGGTGTATATACAATACATATGTAAATAGCATTTATAGAGAGCCGTTTTGCTTTCACACCGTCCAGCTCAGTCAGGCTCATTGCCTTACCACAAGGGATGGCATCCTATATACCTACCCTGTGGCAGCCTATCTTGAGCCTGAGTGACGTGCGTGCGTGCGAGCGTGCGTGCGCGCGTGCGTGCGCGCGTGAGCGCGTGCGTGCGTGAGCGCGTGCGTGCGTGCGTGCGTGCTCGGCTGCCTGCGTGCGTGCGTGAGGGTCAGGTAAGGTCTTGGTCACTTACAGTACCTGTCCTCCACTGATCCTTGGGTTCGACATTTTTCAAGTCTGGCTCGCCGCTGCACCCGCGATGAATAGAACTGTCTGTGTAATCAATCATCGCAGGTACGCGTGAATCGCATTACCTTTGAGAAAACACACAGGAAGCGCCTCAAAATCCTGCGTCTTTTCGCATGCGACTTTTTGCGTGTGAGCTGTTTGCCCTTTTTGCGCTCTGTTTGTTCCGTTCGAGGCAATCTGCATAGCCCTAGGTATACATGGGATTAAAGGAGTCTGCGTAGGTGTCAGTATTGTGTGCTTTGGTCGAACGAAAGTCCATTATCATGGTTCGTCTTGGACCAGTGAGGCCAATGAACCAGACGTTTTTTTGGCGTGTGGCGTCCAAGGTATAATGCACTGAGGCCGATATTCAACTCGCTGTTCCTGCAGAATATTGAAATCCAGAGAATGTAAGCACCAGATGCACCGTCTTGTTCCTTTTTATATCGTGTGCCGTCTTGTGCTAATCTAGACATGCACCGACCTATGGTACATATCTCTCTACGTCCGCTGTTGTAAAATATAAAATACAAACTGATGTACAAAAAGAAAATTAACCATGCAACAAGACATCTACAAGCCTTAAAAATTCTCAAGAAAAATAGCAAAATAAATTACAAATAATTCCTGTCTGTGGTCTGGATGCAAAGCCGCCTGTCTAGTTGCTATGGAGTCTAGGTGGATCTGTTCGATAATTCCGCGCGGTTGCTAAGCTAGATTAGCTGCAGGAACGTTCTCTGCCTGCGTGTGTGCGCGTCGGCAGGCGGCAGCTATGCTTGTGGGCTTCTCCGAGTCTTTTCCGAGTCAATAGCTGTACGTATGGAAACGTGAGTGACACGTTTCATTGCGTGCACCGCTTTTACAAGCGATAAATGCCATTGCCAAGCGCTTTTTGTCCCAGCTGACCCTACCCGAAACCGTCGGGAAAGAGCGCCAATAAAGGATACCGTAAATCTTCCAATAGTGTTCGTCCCGGGGGGCGAGACTTGCCACACAATTTGCGTTTTATAGGGACGCAAATGAAGCAGTAGTTTCATTTGGTATGTGGCGTGCACACAGCTGTGTACAACCATTAATAGATGACATTTCGGTTCAACAGATGACTTTGAACTGTTTAAATCACCTAAGAAACGCAATAGAACTCCAAAAGTGCCTCTTGGTAACGAGGCCCTGCCGATGCCGATGGGGACATGATGGTTATAGTGCCCCGGGGCCCGGGCACTATTGGAGGGTTTATGGTATCCCCATCCACTGCTATAGTAACCCTCCGAAAGAGAACGTTGCTGCAAGCACCATAAGCATACCCTAAATCTTCCAAAGAACCACGCTCCCCTCCGATGAGCACCCCCAGAGGGTGGGTTGAAAAATAAACGCCTAGGACGTTCCTTTGGGTTGCGGATCTACGAGGTAGAGGATTTGCGGTGTACGTATCATTATAGGGTAATTGTTTCGCAAAGCGCACCGGCACTACAGTTGCAAACTGACCATACTCGGGGCACTATTGGAGGGGATATACGGTACAAAGGCCGTTGCGCGGTCCGTTCACTCCACTATTTCGGGAGCGGATGGGCCGGAGCAATTGCTCCGCAATTTTCGGGGAACACGATTAGAGCGCGTTCTCCTTGGGGAGTTTGTAAAAGAGGCCCGTTCGCCCAGTTCCCACGTAGGTTTACGGCGCGGTCTGTCGGCTTTTGACAACTTTCCTCGGCCACGAGACCTGATTTCACGTTTTTTAATTTTTTTTTTTGCGTTTTTGAGCGAATGTACTTTGGTGATTAGTTTGATTCGGCGGCGGCTCTACAGATTCCCTCAAATCCGCTGCCATAGAAAAGTTTCACCACTTACCTCACAGTTGCTATAAATGCACTGATACCGTCAAATGGGCGCTTGCCGTTTTAATACCGTTAATACTCCATTAGAGCCTCCTTCAATAATGCCCCCCCGGTAAGAATAGATTGAAATACAAATAGTACCCCCAGGGGCAAATACCAGTAACCGGGTCTGGACGAGTTTGGGGGGGGGGGGAATGGCCGGGGGTATGGAGTGGGTGTGGAGCAAAAAGTGGGAGGTACATGTAGCCGGCCATTTTTCGGGTTATACTGGTACTTTTTGGTCAAAAATGGGTATAAATAGGGTGAAAGGACAGTGTAAAATCCCTTGGAAAAAATTCTGGGGGGTTGGGGGGTAGGTGGAAAAATAGTGGGGCCCCAACCATGCAGCCCCCCCCCCCCCACAAATATGCAGGAGCACCATTGAATGATTTGCGGCATAGGTGTATGTGGGCTCAAATTGGCTTTTTGCAACGAAGCCCGCCGATGTAAATCGGCTGCTTTGGGCACCCACATGACCCTCGTTGTACATACACATTTGTCTAAGTGTCTGCAAGTGCCCCCATCCAAACAAGGTAAACACGGGACACTATGTTCAAAACTGATGGGCTGTGTGTGGGTGGGTGGCGAGCTCGCTTGTGTGAGGCCGTTGCTGCAACTCCTTCAATATGCAGCGTATAAAGACTGGGGTGTCTGGCTTATTGAATATTGGCTCTATTATTGCGCTCTCTGGGGGGGGGGGGGATTACTGCAGGTACGAAACAGAGGCGAACGACTTGCGCGGGCGGCGAGCCCTTCAAGGGGGGTGACTCTGTTGACCCATACGAACTCCTTACGTAAGCACTTGACAAAGTATGTACATACAATGACGGAAGCGAATGAGTCAACTCGGACGCCCTCTCTCTTCGGTGTCCAAATAGTTTGGCAGAACAGGAAAAAGTGACTTCTAGACGAAGCCGACTTTTTAAACCTTGACCTACAGTAGGTGTGGTTTCGATTGACATTGCGATGTCCGCGCAGAACAATAGCTCCGCCCTAAGGCGCGTGCGTGCGTGCGTGCGTGCGTGCGTGCGTGCGTGCGTGCGTGCGTGCGTGCGTGCGTGCGTGCGTGTGTGCGTTTCGGTGCGTGCGTGCGTGCTTGCGTGCGTACGTGCGCGCGCCGTTACGTGGCAGCGTGCGCCCGTGCGTGTCGTGCGCGGGTGCGTGCGTGCGTGCGTGAGCGCGCGGGTGCGTGACAGTGTGCGTGCCAGCGTGCGCGCGTTTCGGTGCATGCGTGCGCGCGGGTGCGTGTCAGTGACTCAGTGTGCGTGCGAGCGCGCGTGCGTGCGTGCGTGCGTGCCTGCGTGCTGAAAAGGCGCGAAAAGGGTCATTCGCGCAGCTTTTCCCTCCCACGCTTCTCGCGCTTCCGTCTCTCATCCCGCGCAGCTTTCGTTTACGCACAACCTCTTCACGCCTCACGGCGTTACGTCACGACGTGTACCCATTGTCGTCCCAGTCGGATGGGGTGCTTGCGTACACATTCGCTTCTGTTACGTCGTCACCATAGCAGCGGGATTGTCACCTCCCCCCCCCCCGGAGGGGGCGGGGGGGGAGGCGAACTCACCTGGCGCGAAGGTACATAACAGACCCGTCCTCGAGAGGGTACTGTACTGTAAGTCTCACCCTTGTCTTGTCCATTTGCCGAGCCGTGACTTCCATTGTCCGCGGTCAGTGGGACTAAGTAGGCACCACAATGCAGACTCAGAGAGCCTACCCCCGCCGACCTATGGTCCCGCCCGCCCGCCCCCCACTCAGCGTCCCTCGATATGGGTCACTCTGTCTAGCCTCAGTCTAACAAAGCTTGGCGTGTCGCTCGGCGACGCGTATCGCGCGCTTCGACAAAAACCCTCGCCTTCTGGTGCCCATTCAGAGAGCCAGAGGAGAGAGAGAGAAAAAAAAACAGAGTCAAGTACATACGCGCGCGGCAGTTTGACAAGTCGAAGCGACAATAGTGGTGTGGTGCGGTCGGCGGCAGCTGCGGACGCCAGACAGTCGACCAGCTCTGAGAAAACCAAAAGTAATTGACTCTGACCAATGGAGCACCGAGAAACGGAGGAGGACGTGCTGCTGGAGCCGCTGCAACGACTGCAGCAGCTCTGCATTGGACACTACGAAGGAGGTTGTTGCAGCTGTACAATGTATGTAGGTATGACTTTCAAACAATGTTTACTCGACAGCGCCGAAGCAGTGCAGAGCCGCGGTCAATCAACGACAAGTGCAGTGTAGTCACATCTCCGTTGTTTCACCCCGCGAGGGGCTTAGAGGGGGGGGGGGGTGGAGAGGGCACCCTACCGGCAAATTTTCTTGACCAGGAGCTCAGCGTCGTCCATGCAATGCAATGCGAGAGTGTTCGCACACAAGCGAGAGAAGCGTTCATCCCCTGGCATAAGGCGATTAGTGCCTTGTCGTACCGTAGCGTTTGCGGGACTTAAACCCCCAACGCCGACGAGCGCCGAAACGAAGCTGGGTTGTTAATCTTACCCCGCACGAGAACAACAGCTTGCGTGCGCACTATAAGTATGCATGCTGTCTTACAGACACTACAGTATTTATAAAACCGAAGGCGTTGCTCCCTGGAAATTGATCTAGGTATGCACACGCGTACCCAGTAGCGTAGCTCTTGTCGAAACAAGTGGCGACATTTCAACCTCGAGCAGTCATGCAAAGGCGCACATGACACCAGAATTTGGATGCTTCACTCCCTCACAGTAACGGTATTTGCATGCTAATACAGGTGCACTCCACCGGGTCGAGCAGTTGGCTGGTCTGGACGCTGGAAGGCAGGCCGCGAACAGGCTGTTCATCGAGCAGCTGCAGCTGCACACCGACAGGAGCAACCGACCCGTCTGGAGGGAGTGCGCGCGCTGGATCAAGTACCAAGTGAGTAGGGTGGGCTGTGCAGCGGCACTTCTGAGAACACGGATCACTTGAAACAACTGTCGACTTTGTAGAAGTCTATGGATATAATCCACCACACTTAATTCTCTTTACAGCGTACGTTGGTCTTCATTGGTTTGACGCTACTGGTTTGAATATGACTTCAGTCGTCTCTCTGATTTCCATAGGCTATGGTGATATTTAGAACTGTAACTTTTGAAAGAATCTACCAGAAACCGACTCAAGCTTGGCGAGTCGTGCGTGGCTTCATTTAGGAGACGCTGCACGTGGAGAGCGGCCACTGGTCGAAGCCGCACGTGCAGGCGCTCTCGGTGGGCACCCTGCTGAGGACGAGGAACTGCTTCGCCAGGGGAGTCACGCTCCTCGACCAAGAGGCGACGCACTTTGAGCAGCTGGCAGGTTCGTTGGTTGACAAGGTCGAGCCACATGCCGCCCTGCCACGGTCGGTCGGATGGACGGACGGACGGACGGACGGACGGACGGACGGACGGACGGACGGACGGACGGACGGACGGACGGACGGTCGGACGGACGGACGACTAACCCTACATATCTAGTTCGCAGCAGCGTGCAAAAAATACCAGAATCGCAAAGCAGTATTTCTCGAGATAGAGGCTAGGCGTGCATACTGCGCAAAAAATAGCGCTACGTTTAAGACGCCATCGTGCGCAGCTTGGTCCAGACGTACGGCATAGACGAAGACGCGCAACTGGAGCTGGGCAACGCGTTCCTGGCGCCCAGGAAGCACGCGCTGGCCAAGAAGACCCAGGAGTCGTTGGCGCTCATGATCAGTGAGTTGTTTGAGACGAATGACCAGAGGAGTGATCAATTGAACAATCAATCAATTGAACAAATCAGAAAACAACAGCCCGGCGGCGGACAGAAGGCCGTCCATGACGCACTCGGTCACCGTGCCCGACTTGCACAAGATCGGGCCTAAAGCCAGTGGGTTCCGCATGACTCGCATGTACGTGTGTGTGTGTGTGTGTGTGTGTGTGTGTGTGTGTGTGTGTTTGTTTGTTTGTTTGTTTTTTTATTCGTCGAAGCACGGTGTACGACAGTACGAAGGCACAAAGGCGAAGCACAGCGAGCGAGCGAATCATGGTCACACGTGTGTCACAACAAACAGAGTACAAATGTCCACAGTTAGCAAAGCAAATACCTAGGAGAGATGGAAGTGCAACGCCCGCCAACTATTTACGTTAACACGTGCGAGACATGGCTAGGTGACACCAAAAAGGTGATTTTATAACCTAACCATTTAGGAATTGGGATAAGTTTTCCTTTAGAAGCTTATGATTAAATGTAATGATAGTTTTGGAGTTGACCGTTCCTTCCGACAAGGCATTCCAAGCAGCAATGATCCTATTGGAGAAGAAGTGCGCTCTATACTGAGTGTTGTGTTTTTGTGGACGGAGTTTGAAATTATGCCCCCTCGTTCTGCTGTCTCTATTTAAGGTAAAGAAATCTTCAAATTTGTTGGAAGTTTGTTTGTGAATTATTTTATAGACATAGATTAAATCAGCATGTAGCCGCCGCAGTTCAAGGAGGGGAAGACCAATGCGCTCTCTCCGTTCATCATATGACAAATGGCGTAGTTGCGGAATATTTCGGGTGAAAGTTCTCTGAATTGACTCCAGCTGCCTTGTGTTACCAACCATGACCGGATTCCAACACGGGGAAGCATATTCAAGACTGCTTCTAACAAACGCGCAAAATAACACTCTTAACACATTCAAGTCTCTAGTGTGAAAGCAGTTTAGTATTGCGGACGCTCTTAGACCAGCAGCCTTACTAATCTGGTTGCAATGTTCAGTGAAACGAAGATCTTTGGAAACAGTGACGCCCAAGTCACGCATAGTTTCTACCGTAGATAGCTGTGTTCCTCCTACACTGTAGTTTGATCTTTCCTTGCGATTTATACCGAGGTGAAGGACTGAACATTTGGATAGAGAAAGTTGGAGCTGATTTTCGTTGCACCATTGATAAATTGAATTCAGGGAGTTTTGTAGCTTGCTGCGATCGTCTAGTAATTTGGACCGAAAATACAGCTTGCAGTCATCCGCAAACAGTTTGAGCGAAACTTGGTTTGCAACAGCTGGCAGGTCGTTGATGAAAATAAGAAAAAGGAGTGGACCTAGCACGCTACCTTGAGGGACTCCACTACCAACTGGCGCGCTATCAGAAAAAGTGTTATTTACTTTAACCCGTTGGGTGCGATTTGTTAGCCAGCTACTGAGCCAATTGGTAATTGAGTGCGCAATTCCATAGCACTTAAGTTTATGCAGCAACTTTGAGTGGCTAACTGTGTCGAATGCTTTGGCAATATCCAAGTAAGCTATGTCAACAGGTTGTCTAGCATCCAATTCTTTAGTCCAGTCATTCAGACATTCTAGAAGTTGACTAACAGTGCTATGTTTGGCCAGGAAACCATGTTGCGCAGAGCTGATTAACCCATTGGATTGCATGTGCGCTAGGACACGTTTTTTGATAAGGCTTTCAAAAAGTCTACAGGATGTACTGGTGATGCTAATTGGTCTGTAATTGGAAGCTATGTTTTTGGCGCCCTTTTTAAACACGGGTGTGATGTTTGCGCACAACCAGTCGGGTGGTACTTGGGCTGTGGCCAGGGATAAGTTGAAGATTCGCATAAGTGGGTAGGCAATTGCAAGGGCCACTCTCTTTAATAAGTACTGTGGAATTCCGTCAGTCCCTGAGGAGAACTTGTTGGGCAGCTTAAGGCTGATTCACAATTAACGGTCTTCCCATCGGTCTCGGTCTCGGTCTCGGTCTCGGTCTTCGCATCGGTCTCGGTCTCGGTCTCGGACTTTTTGACCCATGCCAAATTGACGACGCGTTGCCTCCGGTCTTTCAATGATCTTCGGTTAAATGCGCGCCTGTCAGCGTATTAAAGAGCGTACTGTGGCCCTTGTTTTCGACCTGTTTCATTTTTTATACGACTTCCGTAGGAAACAAAAAAGAGCACACGTAGTAGACGACGGGAACGCACTACTACCAGACAAACAGACAGACATTGTGCGGCAGACGCAGACCGCCGCCAGCGCTTCTGGCCGCCGCCAGGGGCGCGGACGCCGCTACAGGAGCTGTCGTCAGCGCCGCCGTCGACACCGTTGCCGCTGCTGCCGACGCTTTCGCTGACGCTGCCGCTTTTGCCGACGCTTGCAGAAAACGTAGGACAATGCCGTCGGGCCCGTCCACCTTGACGTATGCAATGGCGGCGCAGATTTTCCCGCCGCCGTGTCTCTACTAGAGACATGCAGCCATGCTGCCGCCGTTTTTTTTGGATTTTTGGTATAAGAGCAGTCGTCAATTATCCAAGGAGACGGCGCCGCCTCCACCTGTTGAATACGACGCATCGTAAACTCTTCCTTGTTTTCAATTTCGGCTAATTTCCTAGTCGCTTTACCCTTATGCGAATACCGACAAATTCTTTGAGGGTCACGGCTATAGTAAAGCGTGACTACGGTAGCGCGCGCGTTCAACACGAGACCGCTGAAGACCGATGAAGACCGGAGCAAATGTTCAAAGTTCCCAACATCGTCGGTCTCGGTCTCGGTCTCGGTCTTCGCATCGGTCTTCGCTGTTTGGCATGGGAAGACCGAGACCGAGACCGAGACCGAGACCGAGACCGATGGGAAGACCGTTAATTGTGAATCAGCCTTTAGAGAGCGCTAGATATATGTCAAATTCCGAAAAGTTTGGAGGTAGCATGCGTACATGGGTTTGAGAAGACAATTCTAATGGATCGTGATTGTCAGTGACAAAAACTGAGGAGAATTGATTGTTTAAGATGGAGGCTTTTTCAGCATCAGTATGCCTAAGCGAGCCATCGGAGGCTTTGAGGGAAGCTACTGAAGGAATTGTCTTCATACGCGCACACACATATTTCCAAAATTCGCGACAGTTTCCACGCCTAGCCAAGCTGTTTTCAAACGCACATTGCTCACTGAGGATGGCTCTATTTGCTGCTTTGTTAGCTGTTTTCCAGTTGTTATAGTCTTCTAGGTTTTGTGAGGCTTTAAATTTATTGTGCAGTCTTTTCTGCTTATTAATTAGCTTCCGAACTTCTTTTGAGACGGGTTTGTTTTTTGGAGTGCACATTGGTACAAAGAGTTCAATACAGTGATGCAAAATGTTTTTGAAGTGGTTCCACATACTGACAGCGTTTGTACATGCTGCGAATAGAGCCACCCAATCTACATTGAATAAGTATTCGTTCATAGCTGCGTAATTCCCATTCACATACTTACGGTAACTGCTCACTGGTTTATTCGTGTCCAGTGATTCAATAGTTTGGAAAGTGACAGCTAGGTGATCCGATGGTAAACAAGGGGGTTCTACAGCCACAGAGTGTAAAATGTGCGGTTGGTTAGATAGCACGAGGTCCAGAATGTTGTTCCCCCGCGTTGGCCGGTCAACATGTTGCTCCAACCCACTTGAGAGGAAATATTGGAAAACTAGTTTTTCAGCTGTGCGTGCATCTGTCCTTTGCGTGAGATTGGTCCAGTCCACGCTGGGCAAATTGAAGTCACCCACTAGGATAGAGGGGTGGTTGACAGAGAGCGCATTGGTCAGGTACGAGATGAGAGGGGCTGAGTCGTTGGACGACGGTGGTCGATACACATTAGTAATGCGCAAGCGGGTATTCTTTAGATAGAGATCAACAGACAGTGCTTCGAACTGTGAGTGGGATTGGGCTGGGATAGAGACAGCAGAACGAATGCTTTTAGGAACTAGAATGAGACACCCCCCGCCTAGACGGCCAGAACGGTCAACTCTGTGGGTGGTATGGGAGGACTGGTTCTCTAGGAGCGCGGAGGGGAAGGTGGCGTCTAGCCACGTCTCGCATATACAGACAATGAAGTTGGCAAGCGCTGTGCAGAGATACGTACGCAACTGATCCAGTTTTTGTCCATGCCTTAGAGACTGCGCGTTCAATATATAAAAACACAGGGGGGAGCTGGGGCCTGGCCTTGGGCAAGAGGGAGCAGCCGCTTGGTGAGATGACGCGGCAGACGCGGCAGACACGCGACTAAGATCGGTATAGGGATGGGAAGAAGGAACGGACTTGGAAGTGGGGACTGTGGCCATGAGCGGCGAGACGCGAGCATTATTCGCGTTCGAACCTACCTGCATCGCACGATTGCACCTACCTAACGGAGCGCTCCTAGGCCTATCCGAGGCGGATTTACTCGTACCTACTGCAGCTGGGCAGAGGCCGAGCCCGCTAGCAATAATCGGAGCGGCACCACTAAGGGCAGGACTGACTTGCAGATTCAGTTTAACTGCTGCCGAGCGGGCATGCGCGAGCGTAGCTGATCGCGGTCGGCGCGCAACATGATCTCACCTCTGAAGATGACGACGTCCTCGCCATTCTGGATTCGTCGGTGGCGCTCCTTGTTCAGCAGCGCGTTCTGCTGCAGCTCCAGCGGCGTCAAGTCTGGCCGAACGTAGAACGGCAGTTGCGTCTGGCCAGCCTGCAGGCGTGTGTGCGTGCGTGCGTGCGTGCGTGCGTGCGTGCGCGCGCGCGCGCGCGTTACTCCTTCTGATATTCAAGTCAACACCTTGCCGCACTTTAGGCGAAAAGGGCTCTTTCACACCGGCATTCACGGAATCACTTAGCGTGCCCAATCAATCAGGAGACCAGTCGCCGGTCTCCATCCTGAAACTCAAACTGGGTGACAGCAAAAACATCCAAAGGAATATCAGTTCGACGCGCCTATTCAAGAAGTTGGGCGCTGGCACCGAAGGGGCGCTGATTTTGGCGGGAAAACTTGAAAACTGCCGCCAGACGCTAGCCTGTTTCGTCAGACTGCGGAAAGCACTGGATGCGCCCGGAATTTTTGAGGTTCTTGGTAGTGGCCTGGTAGTGGAACAATTTAAAAACCGTGCTGAATAATTGAATTCCAGGTTACCGTACCAGTCAGGTTCGTGTTCGCGGTTTTTACGCCCAAGAACAGTGAGGCGCTTTCGACAGCCGCAAATGAGGTGGCCAACTGCGCTGGAGTACTGTTGTCTGACGAGGTTTGTACAGAAGTTGAAAAAAACTTGAAAAACAACTTTATTTTAACACCGCTAACGCAGCCCCAGGTAGTAAACCAGCAAGGATCACATCACATTTCCTTTTTTTTTGTTCTCAAGGGGAACAGGAATGGCCTCCAGACAATGAGGCGCGAATCCTTTGCCCAATGAGATAAATTGTAGCTGTAAGTGGTGCCGTGGCTGGAATTGAACCCCCGCCCGCGAGCGCGCCGAGACGACGCCCCAACCACTGAGCTACCGGAAATCCTCAAATAGAACCCGCTCCAATAGTGTTCCGGGTGCGGCAAGGTTGAAAATATACTGCCCCCTCCAATAGTCCCCCCCCCCGGGTAAGGGGTATATTATGCCATGTGCCTATTGTGGGCAAACGTTTCAGCGTTTAGCAAACGCGACCAAAATCACCAAAAAATCGGCAATTTTGACAGCTAAATTAGCATTACCATTCAAAATGTCTATAAATTCTATATACCGTAAATCCTCCAATAGTGCCCCCGGGGCACTATTTTTTCAACCTCTCCTTACCCGGGGGCACTATTGGAGAGGGGGGCACTATAGGAGGGGGGGCTTCTATTATTTCAACCTAAAAATTTTGAATGGTAATGCTAGTTTCACTGTCGAAGTTGCCAATTTTTCGGTGATTTTGATCACTTTTGCCACATTTAATGGTTGATTTACCGTTAATAGTTGCTGAAACGTACTATTATTGGTTAGCAGTAGTGTGTATACACGATGTAAATGTACCTACCACTATATTTTTGCCCATAAAAGGCACATGGCACAACATACCCCTTACCCCCGGGGGCACTATTGGAGGGGGGGCTCTATTATTTCAACCTTTTTTTTTTTTAAACTTTATTTTGACACCACCACACAGCACAAGGCCGTAAACAATCACGAAGATCGGGCGGGTCAGTATCACACGACGTTCTTCTCCCGCGAGGGAAGGTGGGCCGCCACCTGGCACGGATTTCGGGCCGAAGCCCCGGAGCCGCCCTACACCGGAGCGAATGTGGTTTAGACCCCTTGCCCAAGGGGGTAGCCGTGGTTTTCGCACAGCAAGGAATCGAACCCCCGACCTCGCGGTCAGGAATCCAACGCCTTGCGGACTACGCCACAGCCCCACCTTGCCATACCCGGGGGCACTATTGGAGGGGGAGGCACTATTGGAGGGGGGGCTTCTATTGGAGGATTTACGGTATGTCTAAAAAAAATACCATTCAAAATTGAAGATATAGAGCCTCCCCCCAATAGTGCCCCCGGATAAGAAGAGGTTGGAAAGATTCAATAGTGCCTCCGGGGGCACTATTAAAGGATTTACGATTTTTGCGGATTTACGCGCACCGACAAATATTTCCACGAGCATCTTAGGTGTTCTCGCACGTCGCTCATCAGGCGAAGGAGGGACGAGACCTCTGCTTCGGTGTTGAAGAATTTTTGAATTTCTCGACAGTTCTGCCGGCGGGCAAATTCGCGCCAGACGCGGAATTTGAACCGCCCGCGACGGGAGGCGAGGAGACGAATGAGGTTTTGGTTCGATCACCAACCAATAAAAATTAAAATGTCGAAACAAACTGCTTTAGACACGCCCGGCGTACGCGGCGAAACACGGAGCGGCTCGCGAAAAAACGGAGGCATCCGAAGATAGCGACCATGGTCTCTCCCCAGAGCTGGCTAGGACTGGCAGGTTTGTTGTTGCGTTCTCTAAATTGCAATACAGACCGCACCATAATATTCCGGCATGTTACACAATTTTTCTCGAGAAGTGGACAAATTGTTTGTTCTCAATTTGTTCCTCATTCCATCATCCTTTTCGCTGTTTTTGTGCAATCCTGTTCATTCGATGCGGTGCACTAAACGGATCAAAATAACACGTTTGTTTTGTCGTATCGTAAATCCCCCAATAATAGTCGCCCCGGGGCACTATTCGTATAAGGGGGGGGGGCTCTATTGGAAGATTTACGGTATTATCGGGTGCCGCTTCACAGACTGTTCGGAGGGCTGAGGCAAGACGTGGCGAGGAAGCTGCCGTTCTATTTGTCGGACTTTGGAGACGCTCTGGCACCTCGGAGCATTCTGCAAAGCGCCTCAGCGGCCCTGTTTATTTACTTCGCTCTCCTGACGAACATGGTCACTTTTGGCGTGGTCATGGGCGAGAGTCTCAAGGGGGAAATGGTGAGCGACGTAGGTACCGTAAACCGTATGATTAGGGCGCCCCTCCAATGAACACCCAGGGTTGAGGGTGGGTTGAAACAATGAACGGACAAGGGCGTGCTTTAGAACACAGCTGACGCATAACGCACTCGTGTGGTGATAGAGCAACACACGCACGTTGAACAGTATTACAGTACATCGTCTGTTGATTTCGACACCTCTCTTCAGCCAGTACAGTAGGTTTGATGTGCAATGTACGTCAGCACATGCTACAATGTATACGTTGCGCATGATTACGCCACCTACTGTGCATTCGCACGATTGGCACTCGCATGGCCTCATCAAACAGTTTTAAGCATTATTGATTTCTATTGATCTATCGGTTTCAGGCTGTTCTGGAGACGTTGATCAGTGGCAGCTTGTCGGCGATTCTCTTCTCCCTCTTCAGCGGTCAGCCCCTCACTACCCTCTCGACGACTGGGCCGGTTTTGGTATTCGAAACCATACTCTACCAATCTGCAGAGTGAGCCACTTTCGTCTTAACTCAAATAGGTACCGAAAGAGGCCAGCAGTGTTGCGAATGTTTCTCTAAACGTTTCAAATGAAAAGACGGGGTTGTTTGTGTCATTGTTGGCGCGGATGGGGGAAAGGCATAAAACATGCGTCAATGGTGTTTGAGCATCTAGACTTGAAACATACAGCACCTAGTATGTATGTAGTAGTCACTACTGTAGTTCTTGCATATGACGAATGTTTTTCTAGTAAATATGGCTTTGACTTCTTGGAGTGTCGCTGCTGGGTCGGCCTGTGGACGGTGCTGATCTTATTGGTCATTGTGGCGACTGACATGTCTGCAATGGTGGCTGTCATTACTCGGTATTACTCGTACATTTCATGTGTGTTTCTGCGTGCGTGCGTGCGTGCGTGCGTGCGTGCGTGCGTGCGTGTCGGTGCGTGGATGCGTGCTTCGCAAATTAATCGATGTGAGGTGAACCGACGCTTAGAATATTTCAGTTTCACCGAAGAGTGCTTTGCAACGTTGATCAGCGTGATCTTTATCGTGCAGGCGTTCAAGTCGATCATTTACATTGGCTACACGACGCCCATGACCACTGCGCGGATCGACGTCTGTCACGCACGCACGCACGCGCGCACGCACGCACACACGCACGCACGCACGCACGCAAATACGCACGCACGCACGCACGCACGCACGCACGGTATAGTACTTTTGCTGTAGATGGTTCTTGAAGACGGCTGCGCGTGCGTGGATACGATGCATGGCAACCGCTCGATCTATTCAAACGGGAGCATTGAGAGCTTCGTGCAACGTGAGCCGCATTGTTAGCCGCACTTTTTCAAACTGTGAATCAATGCACAAGTCAGAACAATGTGCAAACTCTTGTTACTGTTACCAATGCGGTGTGAAATCGCGCAATGGTAGTTGTTGTTGGTTGTTGGATTAGGGGCAGTCAATGATGACCCATATAAAGCATACCCATCTCCATGACGCCTTCCCGTCTAGAGCCGCAGAATTAGCCAAAGACATTCGGAAAGACGCCATCTGCAAGTAACCTTGGGCAGCGACAGCGGAAGATCCTCGATGTAGCGAATCCATCAAGATCCGAACCCAGAACCGTGCGCGCAAGAGGCCCATTCTCTACCACTACGCCATACGCCACCTCTTAAGGCCATAACACACGCCTCCGTCCGGCCCCGGGCGGCACGACCGGTCAGCCGGACGCGCCTATCAAATGCACACGCGCCCGGTGCCGAACGGAGGCGTGTGAACCGGTCGGCACAGTGAAGCCCGGTGCCGCCCGGTGCGGAACGAAGGCGTGTGTTTTGGCCTTTAGTCTGGCAACAAGGACGCTTTTAAACGAGATTTCAGAATGCGAGGGCGCCGAGTTGCACGGCGCGCTGTGTCACTTGAAGCCGGACGTGTTCGCCTTCTCCTGGCTTCTGTTCTTTGGTACGTTCACACTGATACTCGCGGCGAAGCGACTACGCTCGTCGCGGCTCTTCTCGAACTCGGTGCGTGGCCTCCCGAATATTCATACGTAGTCTACTACTATACTACTGGCAAAAATCCGCTTACATGCAGGAGTTACACAAACCCTAGGTACATCGTAGGTGGTGGAAGCAACTGTATCAACAGGTTGTCGTCGAGTCAACTGATAAAACGAAACATTCATAGTCAGACCTCATCACGCATGTTGTCGTGTCCGTGGTGGAGTACGGTACCCCCCTACCACAGCACATTTCATTGTACCGTATGGAAGTTGCGCAAAATTGTCGCAGGTGCGAGCGGTGGTATCGGATTTCTCGACTCTGGCAGTGATCGCGCTGATCAGCTCGCTCAGCTGGCTCGTCGACCTCGACATGCCCACGCTGAGCATGCCCTCGCGCATCGAGGTGATGTACAGTACCTTGCACTACATGTACAGTGGACACATGAAGTCGCGTTGTTGGACAGCTGCGTGTACACTGTACTGTACGTCAATAAGGTTCATCGACCGTAAGTACCCACTGTACGCGCGCACAAACAGACGTCGGGGGCTGACGGCGCTTAAAAAAAGTTTTAAGAAGTTTCCTTCAAAAATGTCCTCGGGCCAAATTGTAAACTTTCGCATGTCTCTATTCCATTGCTTTCTAGGGTACATAAGTACACTGTACATACAGGTAACCGGTATTTGAGCTTTTGACAAACCAGTTTCAGCCAACACTGCCGCGTCCTTGGCTGGTGAATCCGCTCAGCGGCAAGACTTCCTGGTGGCTGGGCCTGGCCATGGTGTTCCCGGCTCTTTTGTTTAGTATTCTGGTGTTCATGGATCAACAGATCACTGCAGTGATTGTCAATAGGAAGGAGCACAAACTCAAGGTGTCCGTCCGCGTCCGTCCGTCCGTCCGTCCGCCCGTCCATCCGTCCGTCCGTCCGTCCGTCCGTTTGTTTGTGTGTGGGCCCTTTGTATGATCGCAGGGACTCTCTCTGTTCACACATAATTGACCGCTGCTAGTGAGACCCAGTCAGCCGATCCTGGGGGAGGGGGGGGGGGGGGGGCTGGCTCCCCTAGCGGGCCGGAATTGTCACTGCCGCCGGGTTGGTTCCGCTGGCCAACAGCTCAAGGGACGCCCCAGACATACAGCTCCCAGAGGAGACAAACCTGCTGTCCAGACGGCTCCGACCGTCCGTCCGTTCGTTCGGCAATTTTATTCCTTCAGAAAAGCTACGGCTATCACTTGGACCTATTGGTTCTGTGTGTTCTCATCGCTTGCTGTTCTCTGCTGGGAATCCCTTTCCTTGTCGCCGCCACCGTTTTGTCAATCACACACGTGCAGAGCTTGAAGGTTGGCTTCTTTTAATGTTGCTTTTGCGTTGAAAATTCGTAATTTTTACTGAATAATTCGCAAAAATTCGAATTATACAGGTTGAGTCGACCACTGCGGCGCCGGGTGAGAGGCCACAAAATTTGGGTACTCGTGAGCAGCGTGTGACGTACTTGCTGGCTGGCGTCTTGCTCGGAGCGTCGTTGTTTATGGCCAGCGTTATTAAGGTGCGTTTTTTTCTTAGTCTGCACAGTAAAATTGTGCTGATTGGCTGATCAGAGATACCTTCCGTACCTACTGATGTGTCTCACTTGCTTTCCTACATTATTGATTTGGTTTTCCAGCTGATTCCCACCCCCGTGTTATACGGCGTCTTTCTCTACATGGGTATTTCGGCGCTGCAAGGTCAACAGGTAATTTTATATTCTTCAGTTGTTTTTTTTTCTACTTTACACTAACGCTGTGCATGCAAATTGCAGTTCACACAACGAATTCTTCTGTTTCTGATGGCGCAGAAGCATCAACCCGACTACGTGTACCTTCGAACTGTGAAACTGTGGAAGGTGCACCTGTTTACAGCAATTCAAATGGCCTGTCTGAGTCTGCTTTACGCCGTCAAGTCCGTCGACACAATCTCAATGGTCTTCCCCCTCATGGTGAGGGTTTGAATCTTGTGCTACAGTACCCTTCAATGCTTTTGAACCAATCAATATTCATGTTTGTAACAAAACACTTGCGCAGGAGTAAAAAACTCTTGACACTGGTATATGCAAGCGTAATGGCATGCAAATTTTTTGGCACGGTGTTGTGCAAACTTGTTTTTGCATTCCGCACAAACGCAACACTATACAACACAGCACAAACACGCTTATTGTGCACGAATACTGAAAAGAACTGGACATTCTTGGAGGGGCTCAATTAGGTGGTATGGTGGCCATTAAACTGAACCGCTCCCAAGTTGTGGGTTAGTAGTAGGAGGAGTAATTTTGGTGGCTAATTAGAATGTCTACGATAGTAGCTCCTTTGCTGCTTGTGCTTGTCCTGGCACGTTGCAAAATGTGTACTGTTTTACTCGGTTTAGCTGACTCCGCGTCCCTTTCAGCTAGTCGTCATTGTGGGCGTTCGATTCTTGCTGCGTTTCTGCTATTCTGACAAGGAATTGGTCGCCCTGGACCAGCCCTTGCCCCGCTGGCGCCAGCTCTTCGCGACTACGACTCGCCGCGCGAAAAAATACGTAGAGAAACCGCGGGAGCACAACCACACGCAGGTTTCGAGTCCACAACTGCACGTCAACGGCGTGAAAGCGACCGCGCTCGAAGACAAAGTCTGACCAACATCGCAGACGGGGGAGAATTGTGGTGATTAGGAACCGAATCACCTGGATTTTCAGATACCGAATCGATTGTGAACGTGCGTGGTGTGGGCGTGTGTTGGTGTACAAATGGAAGTAGGTAGAAGTGGACAAGCACGTGTCATGTCGTTGCGCTTGCGTGAGTATGCTGAAATACGGTTTAGGGATCTACGCCATGTATTGTACCGATGTCCTTGCTGCATTTAATGAAGCGAGAATCATCAATCATCATTAAAAGTCATGAACAGTAAAAGATCCGACGGAACAACGCAAGGAGGGGTTCTGTCGCGAATGCACGATCGATTTAGTCATGGAAATTCGAGGCTGTAGGTCAGGAATCAGGAATCAGTATTTGGCAGAGGCGGCCGCGAGCGTAGCCCTGGCGGCCTTGAGCGCGTCCACCGCCATGCGCTCCTCGGAGCGCGCTGCGTCGACGGCCATCGACGACGCGTTCGCTAGGGCCTTCGCCGCGGCCACCAAGGCTCGGCCGGCCTGCGCCCTCGCCTCCGCGACCGCGGCAGCCGTGCTTGCCATCGCGACGCTGGCCAGCGCGGCCTCAGCCACTCCGACCGTCCAGGCGGCCGTCGCGTGCGCCGCCTCGGCCGCGCACATCTCCGCCTCGGCCGTCGCCGCCCTGGACACCGCCAGCGACTGCTTGGCCGCCACCGTCAGACGCAGCCCCTCCTCCGGACTGGTCGCCAGCTCGGCCGCGTCCACGAGCGCAAAGGCGGCGGCCATAGCGGCCTTCGCCTTCGCCGCGGCGGACTTGGCGGCCAGCTTCGCCTCGTCGCCGGCGGCGTGCGAGCAGTTGGCCCGCACGAGCGCCGCCGCCGCCTTGTACTGCGGCAGGCGGCGCTGCTGCGCGTGGCGCATCACGAACCACGTCTGAAGCTCGGGTGGGGAATGTGTGCGTCAAGCGAATTAAAGCGTTTTTGTGCTTGTCGGTTTAAGGGCAACGCTAAGGAGGCCGTCAATGGCTTCCATTGCGTACAGATTTCCATGGCACCTTCCCGTCTACCCCCGCATGATTAGCCAGACATTCGGAAGAGTGCCATCTGTAATCTAGGGCAGCGACAGTACCATCGAGAAAATCCGTCGATAGATAGGCAAATGACTCATTATTTGTGGATCCATCAAGAATCGAACCCATAACAATGCGCGCAAGAGGCCTACGAGGCTCTACCACTACGCCCTCCGCTGCCCGAATTGAAGCCTGAAGCGCAGCTCAGTCAAGGATGCAAATCTCACCTCGAGTCGGCGCTCGTCCAGGCCCGTCTGGCGGACGAGGCGGCGCCTGGCGTCGATGCCAAGGTAGCGGTCGCTGCGGAAGCAGCTCTCCAACGCCTCACGCTGCTCGGACGACAGGGGCGTCCACGCCGCCGCTCTCTCTGCTGAAGCTGAACCAAAGACACTCCAAAGTGTGTATTTCCACTCCAAAAACTTTCAACTGCATCTACCTTTGTTGAATATCGCCTCGACGCCGTCCTCGACGGGCAGAATGACAGGCGCCATTGAACTGTCGTCGACTCAAGAACTGATGGACGGTGCAGAGGTACTCTTGGCTACGGCGCTGCACAGAACTCACAGAACTGCGGTTGAAGTGACGCTGTGAGCGAATACCTTCCGCCTGCCTGCTTATCGGCCGATCGGCCAAGCCTTGATCCGCGCAGAGATCACGCTGGGCCGCCGAGTTTAGGGAGAGCATAGAAACCGGCCGCAAAACTGGTGGGTGACGTCCAACTGTGCCGCCCCCTGCCTGTAGCTTGATTGGATAGATTGATTCTGATGGGTACAGCCTCAGGGAATCCAATCTGCCCCTAGCACGGTGGAGCACGCGCTCACTGGGTGTCCAGTGGCGTGCAAACGGCATGACCGGTCAACCGATTGGGGTATATCTGTTACCGTCCACGCCCGAGTTCCGGCCACGCCCGAGTACTCGGGCGCGGATGGCACCAAACCGTCCACGGCCGAGGACTCGGCCGCAGACGGCGGGGAACCGTCCACGGCCGAGTACTCGGGCGTGGACGGTCCGAAAGAAGCGCCGCCCGAGTACTCGGCCGTGGACGGTGTGAAACAGCGCCGCCCGAGTACTCGGGCGTGGACGGCCGAAAGAAGCGAAGCTCGATTAAGGGGGGGGGGCGTTGTTATCTGATCGTCAGCTCAGGTCGGCGTGGCCCAAAAAGCGCATCTCCCACTTGTATGTACAATGTACAATATCTGTGCTTATCGTTGGTCGGTGAATCTGTCAAGATTGTGAGCCCTGTACACCGCGGCAGAGGCACAACACTGTCCAATAAAGCGCAACACAGCACACAACACGCCAAGAACCGATACTATCAAATTTGAACATTACAACAAACATTACTTATTGCGGCACGCTTTCGACGAATGGCACTTACTGTTGCACAGTCGTCGAACAGTTTTTTCTTGCAATCGCACTTGACAAAGCTTTGTCCAGTACCGATGGAGGCTTTGGTGGCAGCCTCGCGCAGGCTGATGTGCTTGGCGCGGGGCACTTCTTAGTGGAGCTGCAGTAGTGGCACACCGCGGAGCTGCAGTAGTGGCAGACAGCGGTGCGCGACGCGATCAGCTGGCTGGACGCTCTCAAACCGGGTGAGCTGTTTGGGATGCTAGGAGACAGTTACAGACGCGTGTCCACAAATGGCCGACTGTACATTGTACAAGTGGGAAATGCGCTTTTGCGCCGCGCCGACCTGAGCCGCGGACGGTCAGAAAACAACGCCCCCCCCCCTTAATCGAGCTTCGCTTCTTTCGGCCGTCCACGCCCGAGTACTCGGGCGGCGCTGTTTTAAACCGTCCATGGCCGAGTACTCGGGCGGCGCTTATTTCGGACCGTCCACGCCCGAGTACTTGGCCGTGGTCCGCGGCCGAGTACTCGGCCGTGGACGGTTTGGCTCCGTCCGCGCCCGAGTACTCGGCCGTGGACGGAACTCGGGCGTGGACGGTAACATATCGACAGAAGGGCCACAGCGTCAAAAGGGCCACAGCGTCAAAACCGATTGGTTGCGCGCTGTGCTGTGCCAACCATTCAACGGGCAATGAATTTCTGTGTTTAACTGGAAATTGTCGCTCAATGTACGACGAGAAAGCCAAGAACTTGACGGTTTTGTGCAACGAACTGTTTGTCAGGTATGTACAACGCGTATACATGTACGTACGCACGCACACACGCACGCACGCACGAACGAACGCACGCACTCACACACTGGCACGGACGCACGCACGCGCACGTACGCACGCACGCACGCACGCACACACGTACGCACGCACGCACACCACGTACCCTTTGTAGCGGCCGCCTGCATTCGATCTGCTTTACCATCTCTTCTGAAAGCGGTTTGGAACTACTCTTGAGATTGCTGCAATGCTTAGAAGAGCTTACCAAAATGACAGCGACCTTTAAGCTGACAAAGCTGACATCAAATTTCGGTCACAGAACCGGGCACACTGTTCCTTATAGTCAGGAAAGCGATCTATGGAAACTACTTCATGTCTTGCTTGAGCTCTCTCAATGGTCAAAGGAAAGTGTCGAATGTTTAATGCCAAACGCTCCAAATGGAAAGATCCATAAAGGCCAGTTGCATTTTGAATACAAAAAGAAAGTACACTGACGTTTTCCGTGTGCTTTGAAGACAATATGTGCCGCATTCGCTACGCATTGCATTTCTGCATAGAGTTCTTCAAAAATCTTCAAAGAGCGGTTTACGAAACGGGAAAAACCGTAAATTTGATAGTGAAAATGGCATAGGTTTAACACCAATCGGTTTGAACGTTCTGTCGCCGACACATTCCAGTACCGGAAACAGTGTGCACTATTATCACTGATCTTCTGAGTCGGGGTGTCCGGATGCCATGTTCCCAGTAACCTCAATACCAGTGTCCTGCTTTACAAATTCCTGCTGAACTATTTTTATACTTTTGCCTAATTCCGCTGTACAAGGCTATTTATTCGGTAGGTACGGTAGGCACCTATTTACGCGTTGTTCAGGACACGTTGCAGCAAAGGACACGAGCGTGGCATTGTGGTGAAGCGAGAGGACGGGGAGGGGGGGGGGGGGGGGCGGACTTGAAAGAGCCCGTGGGCTCTGACCAGTGGCGTAGCCAGGACTTGATTTCGGTGGGGGGGGAAGTCTAATCTCGGCCAAATTCTCAATTTTGCAACAGGGGGGACCCTGTCGATTTTTTTTGACATTGCGCCATTTCGGCTGGGGAAGCTTTAGACACTCTCTCATCACATCTGTTTACACGCCTTGCGCTCGTTTGTCTGACTACATTCACACCAAAACGTTAGCAATGTTGTCAAAACGGTCGATTTCCGTGCTCAAAATAGCGCTGCAGGCAAATTTTTTAGAGTAGGGTAGCGAACTTTACACGGTTTTTAATGCAAAACAATGCGCCGCAGGCGAAAATTTGGCTTTTTAGTGTCGTTTTCATCATTATTTGCATTGAAATTGAGAAAAATGCCCATATTGGCACATTGCAACAGAGGGTACCAAGTTAAAAAATTTTAGCTTCGGAGAATTTCGGAGGGAGAAGCTTCCCCCCTTTCCCCCCCCTTGGCTACGCCACTGGCTCTGACTGCTGCACTGCAGCACAAGTATCTAAGCAGGTCTAACTGTAGCTGTGGGATACGGATTTACAGTCTCTGTACTCTGTACGGGGACGCACTCCTTGGATCACTAAAACATGGTTGACTTGACTATCTCCCATCCCCTATGCCCCAATCGGCCACCTCCCCCCCCCTGTAACCCGGGGGGGGGGGGGGGGAGTTGGGGGTTACCCCTCCCACTATTTTCAAGTTTCAACACCCCCCTCAAACACCCAGAATTTCCCAAGGGATCTGCACCCTGTCTAAAACGATAAAAGTTGAGTATATGTTGGTGTATTTCAGTGCCTTTCAGTGTTATATGACCATAAAACGGCTAAATAACACTGTTTTGACCCTATTTGTACCCATTTTGCAATTACCCCCTCCCCCACCCTCCTCCAGACCCGGTTGGGGTATGTATGCCCATGGTGTCCAGTTCGATGTGAACACAAGCGCGTCAGCGCGTAAATACGCGTCTACCGTACGCTCCGAATTCGTCCGTACAGCGGAAATAGGTGAAAGTTGCAAGGCGGATCGCGGCTTAGGGTAAAGCAAGCAGGCAAGCAGGCATGCAGGCAGGTAAAGGAAGCAGGCAAGTTGCAAGCAAATTTCTCCGTAAATACCTTAGAGCGATCTTCGCATTTATCGAGTCAGATTACGGTAATCAACTTTTTCAAATTGCAAATGTTAAGCTAACGTTCTCTGTAGTGTACGAGTTGTTACCTGACAGACAGGATGGCACTGGCAGAGTTCCGGAATGCCACCAACAGCGATTCACTGCTTTCTGCAGCTGCTCTGCTCAGCACGTCTCGCACATACACGCCGCATGGCGTGGCATTTCGCGCCACAAGCGCACTTATTGCAGCACAATACTAGTGCAGCACTGTAGTGTAATGCAGACTGAGAGAAGTGATCAAAGCAACCGAGACCTCAATCAACGCCAAGTAGCGGAACAGCACGACCGGAAGGCGCCAAAGCAATCGAGATTCCGCGTTCAACTACCTACGGGCTAGTGAAACAGGACGACTTGAGCAAATCGAAATCAAAGCAATCGAGATTTTTCCGTGTACCCTGCCAAGGGAATAGAGGAACGGACTCGTAACGGAATGGGGAAACAGCCGAGAGAAGGGTAACAAATTGACAGGGGCGGATCCCTACACTCCGAACTGGCTGAAGAAGTGGGCTCTGTGTCTGTCGGTCATCAGCTCCTGTGCTTCTGCCGACAACTTCAGCAACGCCGTACCGAAGCAGGGAGAGTAGCGAGGGATGATACACCTGGAACGGATCAGTCACACTATTTAAGGGGTGTTGCGTTGGCTGGAAGGTGGGGTGCGTTAGGGCAAAATAATAAGACCGTGGGAATGGATACTACAGATACCTAGCAAAATGTAAAATGTAAATATCAGTTCAACAGTTCTCGTGGGGGCCTCAACAGTAGTCTACCCCCCCCCCCCCAGAATGAATGCTTGAAGATATTACTCGTAGCGGAGGTGCAGGGCGCAGTCTCCCTTAGTCGCCTTGACGTGCTCCTGGCCAGTCGCGTCCTTGTAGGAGTACCGCTCACGGTGCACAACCACCAGGTCGAAGGGAGGCCGCTCCGTGTCAGTCAGAAGAATTCTCCCCTGAAATCAAAAAGCAATCAATCAATCAATCAAAAAGACATTCCGTTGCAGGTTGGCGGTGGGTGGGAAGTAACGTGGGGGGAGAGCATATATACAGATTTGACGCCATGGAGTGGATTGGGGTGGGGTCAGGGTTGCACAATTAAAAAAAATTTTTTTTTTAAATTTTTTTTTTTTAAATTGGTTTTTAAATTAAAAAAAATTTCTTTGATTTTGGGTAAAATGTAGCTTCTGAGTGGCAAAAAGGCGTTTAAATGGTGTTTGGATGGTACAATTAGTAGTCATGCATGCATAAACTTGCTTATTAGCACAAAAAACGAGCGCATTTTGGTGTTCCCAATAGGTTCCCAACATAGTGCAGTGGGGAGGTCACGGGGTTGAGGGGGGGGGGGGCTAGGGGCCCAAACATTAGCCAAAACTTGTGCATATTACCATGACAATGACCAACAAACGAACCTTGCGGTTGTTGATGATGTTCAGATATTCGACGATTCCACGCCGCGAGGTCCACATTCCATAGGAGTCGACATTGAGGTCCGCTCGGACGGCGGCACTGTCAAGGGAGACGGCGAAGGAGCACTCTCGCAAGTGGGCGGGCACCCTGCTCGGTGGCGTCAGACGCGTCGTCTGTTCCGCAGAGCATCGTAGCAAAATGGTGCCAGCTTCCAACAAGGAGCCGATGAACTCTTCCGAAGCCAAGCCCGCTTCTTCCGCCTCGTTTCTGGTGGACGACTGATTGACGTCACGCGAGCTCGATTCAGCCGCGCGTCGCCCCAAAGACGCCGGCGAGGGCCGCTGGTCCATCATTTTTTTACTTGGACTCTTTGGCAATGGTGACAAGTCAGCGAGCGCCTCTTTATTCGCTTTTGTCGGTTAGGTTAGGTCGCTTAGGTTTCCCATTGCTTTTAATCGGGGAAAGAAAATTAACGTGAGTAGTAATACCCCCCCCCCCTCCGGGGGAGGGGAGGTTACGGTATCTTGGTGAGGCCGTTTTCGCGGGAAAAATTTTCTCGCGGTCGGGGTACGGTATCCCAGCTTTTGAGGGTTCTCTCCCTCACCAGCGGTTGGGGAGGGCATGCAGGGGGTGGGGGTTTATCACAAAAGGTAGGGGAGGTACGGTATGGTGCTCCCGCCTTCCAGGCGCGGCGCAATGGAGCTGGTTTCGGTACCTCCATTGTGTGGCGTTTTTTTCAATCTTCAATTAGGTGGTTACGGTAGCGTTTGGTGCCGTGTGGCCCCTTATTTCTAGCGTTACGAATTTTTCTGAAGTCGAGGGGGAGCTGCGATTATCTGTTGCCGAGCCTCAGGTGGTGGTGGTGGTGGGGTAGCTGCAGTGTCCTGTCGTTCGTCGTCAGCCTCCGATGGTGCTTCGCGCGTCGCTGTCAGCACCCGTCATCAGCGTTTTCCCGCTGCCAGTGCGTTGTTCACTGCCCTCCAGCGCTGAGGACGCGACTCTTGAGCGGCCGCCTGGACGAGGCCGACGCTGCCGCCGTCAAGGAGATCGACAGGAGCTTACGGTAACTCGCCGCCTGCGCCCAACTCGCTGCGAATTTCAGAGGTTGGGTTGGCAGGCCGCCGCCGCATGCTGTAGTTGGTGGCAATCGAATGGCGGTGCTCGCTCATTCTTTGGGCGTTTGCTCGAGTCGGCTCTTCTCGTCTGGACGCCGCTCTAGCTGACGATCCGCTTCTGCCAGTCGTTGGCAACCGTCTCAGTGAGTGCGTGCGTTCGTGTGTGGGTGCTGGTGCTTTTGCAGAACCAGTTGTGTCTCAGGTTTTGAAAGGATCGGGCATTGGCTCGAGTCGCTTCCCCCCATCTGGACGCCGCTCTAAGTGCCGAAGCTGCGTCGCCTCCCCGTCGTCACCATCAGCAACCATCCGTGAGTGCGTATGTGCATGTCTGTGTGTTGGTGCAGGCGCATTTGCAAGTGTTGTTCTTGCTTTCACTAGCGGATCCAGAAGGCGGTGGGGGGATGGCCCCTTCCAGGCAGGTAGGCTAGGGAGGGGGAGAGGAAGGACGAGCACAGGGGCAAAGTGGCCATTCGTTTTCCATGGATTAAGGCACACAAAAGCGTTTCGCCTGTAGTGCTGTTGTTGGATTGCACTATTGTGTGTTGTTGAGCAAAGCAAATGCCGATATCAGGGCTTTGGATAGACTTGCGATGAAAGAACTCCCCCCTTATGTCAGATTATCCTGGATCCGCTAGTGACTTCGAAGTTGGATTGCTGTTGCAGGTTTCAGCGTTGGCTCCAGTCTGTTCCCCCATCTGGACGCCGCTCTAAGTGCCGATTTGCGACCCATCCCAAGTCCTCGCCATCGGCAACCATCTGTGTGTGCGTATGTGCGTGTCTGTGTGTCAGTGCTGGTGCCTTTGCTCTTCTGTACGCAGTGCCATATTCCTGTTGCAGGCTTCAAAGCGCCCTGCTCCCAAGCCATCAAGAGCCTACTCATCGATGGCCCACACCAGGTTGTTCGCCTTGTTGTGCTTGTTTGTGCTGGTGTGGATCGGCCCCATCCATTGTTGCAGCGTTGTCGGAGTCGCCACCAGCTCTCCCCGGGTCGCCACCAGCGTGTCAGCCGTTTCAGCCACACCAGAGGCGTCCTGACAATCAGTGATTTCAGCTGTGTTGTTGTGGTACAACATGCATTGTGAGTGGTGCGCATTCAAGAGAACCTGGTGTTCTGTAGTGGTTGGTTGAAAGAATGCACCCAGGCTGGGGTGGGGAGGGCAAGGTGGGCACCCGCCCTGTGTGGGGTCAGAGGAAGCTACCCACCCCTTGCAGGAAAGTTTGGGACCTGTGCTGGGGGAGTGGAGGTCTGCCCCCATCCCCCCTCCAATGGGTGACTTGGGCGACAAAGTGCAGGGCGGCAGGCCAGAGGCTGCCCGCCCTGCAGTGGGCGCCTCTGTCATCAGCCAAGGCTTATGCTAACAAACTATGACTGTAGTTGAAATCGTAGTGATATCGTGGTGTGCAAGCGCGTCGCTGGTGTGTGTTAGGTGTGTGAGGTCTTGAGTCTTATGCTGTTCTAACAAGCTAACACTGTTGGTGTAGTTGAAATGGTGTGTGTGTGTGTGCGTGCGTGCGTGCGAGTGTGTGTGAGGTCTTGAGTCTTATGCTGTCCTAACTTGCTACTGCTGTTGGTGCGGTTGAAGTCGCAGTGATATTGTGGTGTGTGTGTGTGTGTGGGTGGGTGGGTGTGGGTGTTCAGCCTTATGCTATCCCAACAAACTAACGGCTGTAGTTGAAGTCGTAGTGATTGTGTGTGTGTGTGTGTGTATGTGGGTGTGTGAATGTGGGGTGTTGAAACAAGTTACAGTTGAAGTCATAGTGATATCAAGGTGTGGGCTGTTGAGTCTTATCCTAACAAGCTACCACTGTTGTAGTTGGAGTCATAGTGATATCAAGGTGTTTGGGTGTGTGTGTGTGTGTGCGTGTGTATGTGTGGGTGTTCAGCCTTATGCTATCCCAACAAGCTAACGACTGTAGTTGAAGTCGTAGTGATTGTGGTGTGTGTGTGTGTGTGTGTCTCTGTCTGTGTGTGTGTACATGCTGACCATATGGTGCGTGTGCATGTGCATTCACTCCCTCTCTCTCTGCTATGCATATGTATGTGTGCGTGTGTGCGTGCATGCAGGCTGGAGTCGGAATGAGCACTACCTTGTCTGCAGGTGCGTGTCTAGCTGCGTCGACAATGTCGTTAGCAGCTCCTAAGAGTCTTCAGCTGCCCAGTGCATCGCAGGCGTTGCTGAGGGCGTCATCAGCCTGTAGCTCATCATGGCGTCTTAGCTGTCGTTCTTGTACAACATCGTCAGGCACCATCCAAAGCAGGTGCGCTCATGTCAGTGCCATTCATGTCAGCGCATCAGAGGGGGCGTTTCTGACAGGTGGCGCCTCTATGGACACCGTTCTAGGTGCCATGAGTTGCTGTGTCGCGTCGCCCAGCTCCACGTCTCCCACCCCCCATCATGGCCAAACAGGTACCTGTAAGTTGGCGCCTGCAGGATTTGTCATGCACAACTCGCTGCGTCTTTTAGAGGATGGGTCAGCAGGAATGGGGTGCGGGCCTCCTCTCACTGGCCTCTAATTGGCATTGTCAACTCACCAAGTTGACAGGTGCGTGCGTGCGTGAGTGTGCATGTATTGGTTGTTGTACAGTGATTGTGTGCGCATTCGTGCGTTGGTGTCAAGCTCTGCACTTGTGTCTCGTCTGTGTCACCACTCATGCGTGAGTGTCAGTCTTTGCACTTGTGTCTCATCATCGCATACATGTGCATGCATACAGTATCTTAAAGCACAGAGCGATAGTGTTCAGCTCGACTAGTGAACCTGCTTGCTGCCATCACGACGCTGCACCGTTGCCAATCCCATCATTAGTGTCGGCATCTCTGTGAGTCTATGTGTGTGTGTGCATTGTTGTATCGTACATACGTATGTGTGTGCGTGCACACATTGGTTATTGTAGGGTGTGTGCGTGCGTGACTTGCATGCATGACTTTCATGCATGAGTGCTCAGCAGAGCCATTGATGTTGCAGGAAGCGCATCATCGCCACGCAACCCCAGCCAACTCGTCAAGAGCCTACTCGTCGACGACCCACACCATCCACAGGTTGTTCCTCTGTTGTGCTTGCTGCACTGGTGTGGGCCGACCCCATCCATACACCATCATTGCAGTGTCGTCGGAGTCAGCAGCTCTTGCATGTCACTGTGTCATCTGCAGGTTGCTGTTTTATCCACTCCAGCGCCACCCCCTGATGATCAGAGACAGCTGTGATTTCGGGCGCCTTTTTCTGATGCCCATTGTGATGGTGGGTGGGGTTGTGCATGATGAACTGTGCAGTGTTGGGTGCTATACTGTCTCTGACAATGGTTTGGCTGTGTCATCCAATCAAATAAACTGAGCAACATTTGCAACTGTTGGTTGAGAGTGCGTGCTGCCCTGTGAGGAAATGTGGGGACCTGTGGAAATCTGGGGTGCGCCCTTGTGCTGAGGGAGTGGCGGCCTGCCCCTGCCCTGGGGAGGTGAGGTGTTGCCCTCCTCCAAGGTTGGCCTAACACTGTGGTGTAGTTGAAATGACGTGTGTGTGTGTGTGTGTGTGTTGTGTGTGTGTGTGTGTGTGAGAGAGGTGTTGTGTCTCTTTAGGGTGTTGAGTGTACTATCCTGACCAGCTGCTACCGTTGGTGTTGGTGAAAACCATGTTGCATTATTGTGCACGATGCATATGCATGCCTGCTAGGGTTGTTGTAGGGTGAGTGTGGGGTATTGTTGAGTCTGCTATCCTAACAACCTACAACTGTTGGTGTTGTTGAACTCCAGGCGGCATTATGGTGCATAGATGTGCATGCAAGTCTGCTAGTGCTTGTATGGGTTGTTGTAGGGTGCTTGTGTGTATACAGTAGCCTCTTTGTATGGTGCCAATGCGAGAGAATGAATATGTAGGTGTGTTGCTCTCAGTGTGTGTGTGTGTGTGTGTGCATGTGTGTGTGCGTGTGCAGTGGGAGTAACAAACTCTACCTCATCTGCAGGTGCATGTCTTGCTGCATCGCCAGTTGCTGTTGCTTGCTTGCTGCATCACCAGTTGTCTCGCTGCATTCGCAGCTCCCAAGAGTCTTCAACAGTGCACAACTCTTTAACAACCAGTGCATTGCAGGCATCGTCAGCCTACAGCTCGTCACAG
>JASAMY010000284.1:0-88696 GCA_030248085.1 Paralinhomoeus sp. GSCO2_6
GTGTTGCCTCGACCGAATTCAACCCTCAAGGAGCTCCGAGGAACGCAGTGTGCCTTCGAGGCCATCTCACGAAGCGGAGTTCTCCTGCGCCCTGATCGGCAAAGATCGGCCGGGGTGGCCGTTCCTCGTCTGGCGCTGTCAAGCGCTGTGCGGCCACCGTGCGACGCTGGAAGTCATCCTGGCACGCTGGGATTGTGCGCGCACCTATCGGATAGAGTTGACTGGCCTTCTATCGCGACGCTCGTCCCTTGGCTCGTTGGCCGCAGTCGGATCAGAGTAGGCTGTTTACATACCTGTAACCGGGTCAGAGGGGGGGGGGGTAGAAGGTTTGGGCACACCTGTAATTGGGGGGTTGGGTGGGTTTGAGGGCCCGCAGAATCTTTTAGACCACCCAACTCCCCTCCAAAACCCCCAGAATTTTTCCAAGGGATTTTCACTCTGTATAAAACGATAAAAGTGGGTAAATATTCACACACAGTACCTCAGTGCTTTTCAATGTTATATGACCATTAAACAGCTAAATATCACTGTTTAGACCCCATTATACCCATTTTGACCAAAAGTACCAGTATAACTTGAATAATGGCAAGCTACTTCCCCACATTTTCTCCAGACACTCCCCCCTCCAGAATTGGGCCATTGCCCCTCCCCCCACTCTTCCAGACCTTACTCTACACTCTTACAGGTATTGTTTCGGGGTGGGTAACTGCAGCAAAAAGTAAAAAAAACAAAATTTTTTTTATACTGTGAAAACTCTGTGATGGTTCTTTTTGGTAAAAAATCGGTATCGTCTCTAAGTAGTGTTATTTACTGTTTTATTGACCTAGACTGAAAAGCACTAAAAACACCCAACATTTGCTCACGTTCATTGTTTTTTGACGTGGTGAAAATCCTTTGGGAAATTTCTGGGGGAGAGTTGAGATGATTCCGAGGGGGTGGGAGTAAGCGAGCATATTTAACGCCTAATCGCGTGCGTGCGTGCGTGCGTGCGTAGAGTGGGTATCACACGCGAATTTCAAATAGCGCAGTGGTCAGAGGTTTTCTGATTCGAGAGAACTCGACACCGCTGCAAACAAACATCGAGTCGGCAACCGTTTCACTGCGAAAAGCGCTGGTCAAAAGAACAAATGGGAATAAACAAACGGCAAACAAATCTGTGGAACAGAAATACGAAAACAATGTGAAGTCTGTCTTGTGAAGTTTTTGCCACTGCACTCCATCCACACTGTGAGGTGTGTGCCTGTACTTGATGTGACCACTTGAGTCGGATGCTGCACAGACATTCGGATCGCAAAGTGTTAGTGCGGATTTGATGGTTTTCAACTCAACGGCTGAATGATGCGCGTCTTGCTCTTGTCGGTTCAAGCATCGCAACTTGCAGCCCACTCTTGGTTATCGTCTTCATCCATTCACAACCTTCTTCTCGCATCTCTCCATTTCCAATTCCCTGCTTCTCGATGTCATTGTTGCGAAGTGGTTCCTCTTTGTCGTGGCTTCCTAACTGATATGCTTTAGGGGACCGGCGACTGTGTGCCTAGATTCGATTCTCTTCTTTCTGAGACCCCTTGTGCTAGTGGTAGTGGACGTCGTCGAAGTGGTAGTCGGCTGGACTTCAGCATTGGCGAGACTTTCTCCACGCAGAACTAGAGTGTGAGCAAAGACAATAGGGTGAGTGTTCGTTCCCGATGCGTATGGTTCTATACGAGCTGCACCACAGCTCAACGGCTTTGGACGCTCTGCTGTGAGTCATGAGACAGCCGGTCTGTGTCGGTCACTTGGGCTATAGGCCAGTCTTCCTGTTGAGGTCATTTTCTATAGTCGAATTGTCTGAATTGTCTCGAAGTGATGGTGCCAGTGACCATCAACAGAACATTTACCGCGAACGGTTTTGCTCTATTTTCTGACACTCACTGCCAACCCATTTTGGCGACCCATCCAATCGCGACGTTCCATTGCGCGTTTCCTTCTGCAGATTCTGCGCTGGCATCATGGATCCCTGTGCTGACCGTTGTCTTGTCTCTGTGCCTCCAAAACCTAAGCCGTTCGCGGTTTTCTCAGGTCGTCCATATAGTAGGTGTACATATGTACCGGTATCTGTCGATATCGCATGCTAAAGCCGCAATCTGCACGGAACCAATTCCTCTTTAGGGAAACTCGTTTTCTACACCTCTCTGAACGCCTGCGCGAGAAGAACACACCGGCTAACGACACGTCAAGCGTCGCATGTTCACTAGGCACCGGTTGACATCCGTTGTAGTCGCGTTGGCGACATTTTCCGCAGCAGACGCATTGAGCTGTCGGTTGTGAGGCGCGTATTCTCGCAGTTGTTGTTAGTGCAATGTACTTGTTGGTAATGTGCTCAGATCAGTAAACGCCTCTCCCTACTAAAGAAAAATCGGTTTGAATAGAAGAAAACGTCTCTTGGACCGTTTCAAAACCCACTTGTCGTCCCGTGAGCAACTTTACTAAAATCCCCGGCGTTGGACCTGCTGAGGAGACGACACTGGCGAAATGAGGAGAGTGGATTTGTGAAACATGGAAGTTTCATGGACAGTGAATGATTTGGAGGCACGATCCGGGCAGGCTCCATACTGCCAGGACGGAATGTGCTTGGAAGATTCGCGGAATGGATCATCCTCCAAGCTCGAGTGAATATTGATTGGAAGTGAGTGTCCAAAGAAACGGAAATCCAGATCACTTGTGTATGCCACCAGTCGACAACCCCTGCCATCGTCACCACTTCAACCGAATTGAGAGGAGTACGCAAGAAGACCAGACGACCAGGAGGAGCAGTGCCGATTCTGCTGACTCTACATACTTACACTAGGAGACATTAGCTTAGGAGACCGCCGCAGAAAGAGCACAACGCTTGAGATGCAGTGCAGCACGCTAAACTTGGACGTTGCAACGCTGATCATTTCAGTGCCACTCCACTCCAACCAAACACTGCACACGTTCTATTCGCGATGATCACTTTGAATCTTCGGTCGCAGTGTGCAGAATTCCATCGCATTCGGAGTTTGGGCCTGCTGCCTAATTTTCAGTCGTACACTCTAAGTTAAAATTTACTATTGCTGTGCTGCACATCGTATAATCTGCACCAACCGCATCGTGCATTGAAACCGCTGTGTCCGGTGCACATGACACACCAGCCATTCTTCTGCAGGCTCCGCTTCCCAGCAGCTATTTCTCAGCTGCTCCTACAACACTCCACGACAGCACGGACGCCTATCTTATTTTTTTTGGCAAGGTCGGTCGGCAAGGTGGCCTAGTGGTAGAGACTGGGACTCATGATCGCAAGGTCCTGGGTTCAATTCTCGAGGGACCCACTATTGAGAACTATCCCTTTCAGTGGATTTTTCTCTGGTCATCCTTGCCTTAGAACATATGTGGCGTTCTTCTTCTGTGTCTGTGGCGGCCCTCGTGGCCACTATGCATGCCTCAGACCGAATGACGTCATTTGTGTGCTGGGACATGGTCGGAGCCGTCTGGACAGCAAGTTGGTCTCCTGTGGGAGCTGTATGTCCTGGGCGTCCCTTGAGCTGCCGGCCAGCGGAACCAACCCGGCGGCAGTGACAATTCCGGCCCGTTAGGGGAGCCAGCACTCCAGGATCGGGCTGACTGGGTCTCTCTCACTAGCAGCGGTCGATTGTGACCAGAGAGAGGCCCCCGCGATCATAGAAGCGGCCCACACACAAACAAACAAACGCTTACCTTACTGTGAACTAATTTACGCGTGGGCTGGGCCCACAACCTCTTGCGAGTACAATTAAGTTCACCAGTCCTTGTACACAGTAACGAACGCATCACTAAATGTACGACGGGTATGCGTATCATCCTACCTAACTACTTATCGAATGTCACCGTTCAACTCTAGTTTTCAACAGCCACATGTGTGAAGTCGCCGACCAATCAAAAGCCGTTCATTTATTCGCCGCTAAAGCTGTGAAAGTCATAAAGTAGCACGTATGTAGTCGCAAATGGTGAAGCGATGAAGCAAGTGACGCAAAACAAACACTAGCGAGTGCAGGCACGCAAAGCTCTGCGACGTGGAAGCAGTGACAACGTCATGTTTATTACGATGTCAAGAATTCAAATTGCCTACGATAAAGTTCTTACAGCTGATGAGCGATTTAGAATTTTGTTGTACTGAGTACATACACTTCATAGGTAAGTCTTAATTAACAACCCAAACGTGACGCCGAATTGAACACCGCTTTTCTAACAACGACTAGACACAAAAGGATCAATCGTCCGTTACTGCAAATTTCGTTGATCAGCTGCAATGCGAAAGTGGCTAGAAATCAGTGGAGCTATATGCCTTAATACCACTTCTTTTCAAACTGGCCTTCAACAATAGAGTGTCACATATTCTCCTTTTTTTTGCAGCCAAAAATTTTGCAGCCCCCTGCAAATTTTTCCTTAATACAGTGTTTTTTTTTGAAATATGAGAGGGTTTCAGTAATTCAACGCACGCAAGCATGCACGCACGCACGCTCGCACGCTCGCATGCTCTCACGCATGCACGCTCGCACGCACGCACGCACGCACGCACGCACGCACGCACGCACGCACGCACGCACGCACGCACGCACGCACGCACGCACGCACGCACGCACGCACGCACGCACATACGCACACACCCGTTCACTGACGTAGGTTAACACACAATCTGTGACTGAATCGAAGAAGGCAAAATTGAAGTAAAGCAAAGTATCAACAGCCTAGCAGACATACATGCGTGCATGCACATGCAGTTGTGCTATATGTATTGCTGCGTCAGAGCATAGTGATGTAAAGTATGGAAATGATCACAATGACTAAGCGGTCAACTTTTGTGTTTTGGCCAAAGTGATCCGACCTACCCATATCGATATTTATCGATTATCCCGGAAGTGAAAATATTTTGGTGCGTCGAATCGTGTTGACTTCAAGGAATGAAATGTTCTACATCGAAGGGCGATCAACTTTATTATTGATGTTTAGGCCATCTGACCTAACCACACAGAAATCGCCAATTTCCGTTATCGATATAATGGGGGGGAGGTATTTTGGTGCGTCCAATTTGGTCCATTTGTTGAAAGTAACACAAGTCATGTCATGGCGACAGGAAAGCGCTGCGATGTACCGTTAAAGCGCCTATAGGGCACAAAATGTGTGGCCCATTTCCAAGAAAATCAATCGATAATCGGATATAATCGGCAATTTCTCGAGATCGGAACTCAGTGCACACAAATCCTTTGGCATGCAACATTGCCATCACTAGCCGGCTACACACACCAAGTTTCATCGCCATAGGCCCTGGCGTTTGCGAGCGGCGCTCTAAAAACCTGGCGGAGAACATGAAAAAAAAGCCGCAAAATTGGAACATTTTTGGAACTATCGACCCCATACAGTAAAGCAAGGAAACGCGCTATGGCGCATTCGATGCCCCAGAAGAAGGCGGTTCATTTTCGCCATAACGCGTCGAAATCCGTTCAGGCAATCAAAAGTTATAGGCGATCGAAAATTCAAAAACCTGCATTGAGGAAGTGGTCACATATTAGGGTTGTACGCTGACGCGTACACCCTGATAAAGATGCGAAACAAAAACGACAGAACAGTGTTAGCCAAACGACACAACAATATGCAATGCGTGAAATGAGCAATACTACGTCGATCGGTCGTCATAGCAATTGCACTGCCTTGCGCTTGAGAGCTGTCTCCACCATGCACCGAAGGCGCATGGCGTATTCACGCCCGTTGCAAGCAGCACCGCGGCGGGCCGTTCGAATCGGAGATTGCGCCTCATCAGCAGAATAATAAATGAGCACCGGTTGCCATTTGATGACTTTCGGGCCGGCTCAGGTGGGCAGCGAACGAGCTGGGTGGTCTGTTTTTCTGAGTCCCAAAAAGGGCGTTCCTGTAGCGACGCCGGGGATGCGCTTGCCTCCCGGCCAGTGGCCAAGCGCGCTTCAGTCATTCGATTTCCTCCCTCCCTCTTCCTCTCATCTCGACCTGTGGAAGAAACGAAGCTCGGAAATGGTAAAAGGAAACACAGGCTAGAGCAGTGAGACGCCAATAAGTCTCGTGCGAGATGCAGAAGCTCGTGGCGAGAACTGCATTCGGCTTGTTAGCTCTCTGTGAGTTCCTCACTTTCCCCAGACCGTACATTGTTATTCGTTCGGGCATAGAAGTAGTCGGATGTCGGAACTTGAAACTAATTACGGTAGTTAATGCTAAAATCGTGTAAATGCAGTAAGTACAACCTGGCCAAGCTATGACAACGAAAAGTTATGTTCGCACCAATTTGCAGCGCTCTTCTGGCCAATTGCCAAAAACTGCCATGACGATGCGGATTGTCCTCCCAACGGACGCTGCAATGGCACAACCAACTTCTGCAGTTGCAGCCAGAATTCTTCAGAAGATGAGTGCGCCGAGATAGAGGGTTGGTCAATGTTCTCGTCGCTTTCGTGTTAACCGCCCTTCAACTTGAAAGCATTGTTTCAGCGCAAAATTTGTGCTTCGCTGGACCATGCGCAAATGGCGCGCTCTGCTCCATCTACAACAAGACCACGGACAAGGACCGTCCCAGCTGGCACTACATCTGCTCGTGCCCTCAAGGCTTCTCAGGCAAGAACTGCTCTGAGATCGGTGAGCCGTTTGCAAATTGTGTATACTGGCAGGTACGGTAGATTTTATTCTGAATACAATACAGTATGGTGCTTGTGTTGCGGAATCTAGGTAATTGTTTGTGCATGTAATGTGACGACGCAGGGTCCAGATAATACCGTGGATAATACCGACGCAGGGTCCAGAGGTGTCACGGTACGGTGGTGTTCATACATCCATACCGTAGCCACTTTTGGTTACATACCGTATAGATGAAGTGTTTTGTGCAAATACCGACCGACCGACTGCAAATACATACCGACCGCGCATTGTCTTGTTGTATTGGGAATTGGTAGACAACGCATTCGACGATCGTGGTGCTGCATTGCATAAAGTTGCAGTGAAATTACACACAAATCCACAATGTACAATAGGGTGAAGCATCACACACATTAGAGCTTGTCTAGCTATGTAACTGCATAAGTGGATCGATCTCAATGAAACTCTCCGCGGTGAATGCTGTGTGAGGTATGGTACGATAAAACACTGCTGACACTGGATTGAAAGCTGACACGCGTGAATATTAGGGTTGTACGCTGACGCGTACACCCTGATGTACGGTGGCGTCGTAGCGACCTGTTGTTGTTGTTGTTGTTTGCGAGAACCCAATTGGTCAATGCCAGTCTCCTTGGACACGCCAAGGATTCGACAGGAAACCAAAAAGCAAATTGCATGGAGAGGAACTCCTTGCATCCTGTGGACGCGCTCGCGCCAATGTCCCCTCCCCAGCCAGTCGTTGAAGTGGCCAGCATGCGGACCAAGGTCACCACGACTGCTGCACACGAGAGATCGTGCTTCTGTGTTCGCGCTGGCAATGTGCTATGTACGTACATGTAGGTATGTCTACGTACATACAACTTTTATGGGTGCGCCGACCTGGTGCGGCTCGAAAGCGCTAGCACTTGTGCAACTTTGTGCACTCGAGTGGATTGCCGACTACTGCATCTCACCTTCACCAATGGCGATAGCTACAGTCCACAATAATAGGTGAGCATGTTTCTTACAACAGTTTCTTACTTCAGTTCAAACAAGTACAGCTCGTACAGCGCCTCTAGTACAGCCTCAAATTGCATACAGCTCGCCAGCACCAGCCACTTCAGCACAGCACCAGAAGTGCAGCTTCTGCAGTACAGCACCCCCCCCCCCCCCAGTACAGCCACTCAAGTCCAGCCTCAAAGGTACAGCTTCTACAGCCAAGCGCCTCCAGTACAGTCTCAAAAGTAAGCTCTCGCAACACAGCACCTCTAGCACAGCCACTCCAGCACAGCCCCAAGCATACCTCCTGCAGTTCAGCGCCTCCAATACAGTCACTCCAGTGCAGCCTCAAAAGTGCAGCTCCTGCAGTGCAGCGCCTCCAGTATACAGTCACTCCAGCGCAGCCTCAAAAGTGCAGCTCCTGCAGTGCAGCGCCTCCAGTATACAGTCACTCCAGTACAGCCTCAAAAGTACATCCTCTGCAGCACCGCGCCTCCAGTAGAGCCATTCAAGTACAGCCTCAAAGGTACAGCTTCTGCAGCACAGCGCCTCCACTACAGTTTTAAAAGTACAGCTCCTGCAATACAGCACCTCCAGTACAGCTGCTCCAATTCAGCCTCAAAAGTGCAGCGCAGCTCCTGCAGTTCAGCGCCTCCACTACAGTCACTCCAGCTCCAGTACAGCCTCAAACATACAGCTCCTGCAGTGCAGTGCCTCCAGTACAGCTACTAGAGCACAGCCTCAACAGTACAGCTTCGGCAGTGCAGCGCCTCCAGTACAGTGGCAAAAGTACCTATGCTCCTGCAGTACCACATCTCCAGTACAGCTGCTACAGCAGAGTCTCAAAAGTACGGCACCTCCAGTGCAGCCACTCCAGCACAGCCTCAAAAGTACAGCTAAACCAATACAGAGCCTCTAGTACAGCCACTCCAGTACAGCCTCAAAGGTACAACTTCTACAGTACAGTGCAGCGACTCCAGTAGAACCTCAAAAGTACAGCTCAGTTACTGTAGCGCAGAGCCTCCAATAGAGCCAACAAATGAGCACCGGCCGACATTTGACGACTTTTTGGGCCGGTTCGTGGATGGCGCTTTGGTTGCTGACGATGGTGCTTTCGAGGTTGTCGGCTCAGTCAGCTCAGTTGGCTCAGTCGTTCCTTCTGGCTTCGTTGCCCAAAGGCAAGACACTGTAGTCGTTTAAACCCGCGCTCTACCGTACAGTTAGGCCTCTAGTCAAGCGTTTGGCCGCTTGTCAAGCGCGCGCCGTTCAAATCAATGATTGCGCCAGTTGGCAGAATAACAAATGAGCGCCGGCCGACATCTGACGACTTTTGGGCCGGCGCAGGTGGGCAGGAGTGGAGGGGCTGGGTGGTCTGTTTTCGGCGCCTCGTTAAAAGGACGTTCCTGTGGCGACACCAAGGACGCGCTGCCTTTCGGATAGCGACCGCGGCGCGTCTCGGTCATTCGCGTGCGCGTCTCTCTTTTGCGGAGAGGAAAACTCCTAGTCGAAAACATGGTCGACTAGGGAAAGACACTGGAGAAAGAAACGCATCGCCATGCAGAAGCTTGTGGCGCTCGCCGCCGTCGGCTTGATGACGATTGGTGGGTTGCGTTCCTTTCCTTCCCCAACTTAAATCAGGATTGTGCCACCGCAGAAGGAATAAGATTTTCAGCGCTACTTTTGCCGGTCGTGGAAGATTGCACAAGCGACAAGGAGTGCCTATCCCTCGAGTACTGCGACAGTGAGACGCAATCCTGCAAATGCACCAACGGCACTTCTGCAGAGCAGTGCGTTCAAAGGAAAGGTTAGTAGAGGTCTGTGATATAGGGTTATTCCGGATGCTTCTGCAGTATGCAATGCGCACACCAGGTTTCGGCTGTTTCGTTCTTTGTTCATTCACGCAATGGCTTTCCACTAGGAGCCAAGCTTTTAAGACGTTTTTTTTATTGTTTCTTTTTTTCTCACTGCGTTCATGAGCTGAGCGGTCGATGCGCGCTGCTGTGCTACGGTGCCATTGTACAATAGGGTTGCTCTTTCCCAGAGTTTCCTTCTGTCTACGACCCACTTTTCATCAGACTCCTACAGCGTGTCTCTCCGATTCCGACTACGACCTTGTATTCGAATGCAGTGCAGCACGCTTCGCTTAGCTTCACCCGTAGCCTGACCGAGACTCCCCTCCTCATGGCAGAGAAAGAAGAAGAATAGGAGACGTACATACCGTACCTACCGGCATGTTTATACTTCGATTTGACATACCACTCACAGCATATTACAAAAAATTCAACTTTGAATATCTAGCGGTTTTGCCATATTGGACATGACGAATTTTGAAATTGCGCAGCATAGGCAACACAGTATTGTAATTTATTTCACGCATAGTAATTGTATTGCGCTTGACTGATGTACTTAGGGAATATACAGTTGCGGGGGGCATGAGAGGCAAGGGGGAGGGAGCGTGGAAAATTGTTTAAATGCCTAAACGCGGGGAGCACAGTGTGCGATTTTGGGAGGGGCTAAAATGCCGCACCAGCTGCAACCAACAGTCTGTATCCTACTTACCTAAACGTATCAAAGGACTGGGATTGCACCTGAGCTAATTTAGGCTTAGCCCCTTAAGCACCGGGACACAGCGGGACAGCGTGACATAGCAATAAATGTCCCGCTAAATCCATGATCTTGATCCGCCATGTGATCAAGATCTGTTTGGAACATATGACTGGGATCAAGATCCAACGTTTTTAATCAAGGTCCATGCTGGCTTCATTTTTTGTTGTACTTTTAGTTTTGAACCGGATCGTAGGCGTCACCAGCATCAATGTTGATCAAGATTTGAGACGTACAAAAATAAACAAGTGTTGTAATCTAGGTGCAGAATGAATGGTGTGCATGTTCGAAACATGGAAAACGTGATCTTTTTGTGATTGTGATGCTGTTAACGTGATGCTTACTGTAGGAACGTATAGGTACTAATTGGAACGTGGATTTGTTGTTATATTTGGCATGCAGCCCACAGCAATGTTCAAACGTAATTGCCATCCAATTGTTAAAATCAAATCTAGATTCTCCATGGGACGTGTTGCATATGTTTGGATCGTGACATACGTACATCAAGGTGCAGGTGGTCTATGTATATAGTACCTGCTATGGGTGTGCCCATTCATGATGCGACAAAGTTATGCACAGGCAATGTACAAGGTACATCAAGGTGCACAATATTCTGGTTTTGACACAGCGAATGTACATGATGAGACACTGGTAATGCAGAGGCAATGAACAGTTAATTTGGTGTGACTATGTTGTTTGTGTGTGTACCCAATTGTGTGCGTACCATACCCAATTACTACCTTCAACAGTTTGGTTGCGTGTCATGCAGTTTTGTGAGTTTGCAGTTTGTGAGCCATGCGGCGCAATGGCGGATGCTGTCCCCAGCCCCAGTGGCGCCGGCAATGGTGGTGCTGACCACGGCAGTGACATTGAGACCCAGGTGGAAGAGGTGGGTGTGTGAGAGTGAATGCTTCCTCAGACCTACGTGCTGACCGAGGGCATGCATTGCAGCATGCCTGACACAGCTCACACAGACCACGGCTGAAACACAGCACGTGCCCAACACAGCTGACACAGACCAAAGCTGACACACAGCAGTGACTGCGTCCAAAGACCTAGATGCTGAGACTGCAATGTGTATTCACAGACGTTTTGCATGGTACTCTACCTGGAAATATTCTGAACAAAGAAACTGTTCAGATTGAGACAAATGAAGCAGATCTTGTGGGAGATGACTCCGACCTTTCCGACCTTGATCAGGATGATGGCAAAATTGAAAGACGCATGGCACACAAGAAAGCTAAGCTTCGAACAGTGGCAGCTCATGTAGCCGACAATGAGAAGAAGGAGGCAGCTAAGCGGCTTCGCCCTCTACCTACTGAGATAATGATGGGTAGTTCCAGAAACCCAACTCTGGCCATTGTCAAGGACCTGCCCAGAGGCCACTACCTCCGGCGGTTCTCAAACACTGGTTTGTGTACCTCTCATTATGTGTACGCTTAAGACTCGCTTTTTGTAAAAACCAACCTGGTCCAACCAGAGCGTGGCACAATCCCCGAAATTTTTTTTGATTTTTTTGAAAAAAATGTTTCTAGACCGGAATTGGATGGGGAGTCCGATGATCGGCTCGAAATTTCAATTTTTAAACCGCAACTTTTTTTATTGGCAAAAAACGGTTTTTTGGCTCAAAATTTTTGGGACTTCCGTTTTTGGCCCATAACTTGCGATTTCGAGCTCGAAACTGAAACTTGAAGGCAGATTCGGAATCCTCGTGAAATTGCGCGTCTTTTTGGTGCAGAAATGGCGCAAGTCATATTTACGCACAAATGCGAAAATACGCATTGAAAATTTGGTTAGATCAGAAATTTGACGTGTTTTGCTTGCGGTTTCTGCGAAACCGGTTTGCGCACCACGAAACCCAGTTCAGATGAAAGCCCGTTTCATTCTGCGTCGAATGAGCTATGAACGGTCAAATTTCGGGCACACGTCTAGATCGAAAATTGCACTTGAAGTTGTCGACTGAGTGACAAAAGTCGACTCGCTGGGAATCAAGTGTTGGGTATAGTTCTTTTTGGGCTCACCCCAGACTAAAGTCTTGCATGGTCACATGCGGAAACGAAACGTCTGCAAATTCCCCATGTTTGACCATACCCCAAAATATGGTCTAAATTGGCGTACTGTAATGAAAGTGTCACATTGTACATATTTCTCCACCTTGCTCTAGCAGCTTGTTTCGCATGCGGTTTCTGCAAAACCAGTTTGCGCACACAAAACCCAGTTCAGATGAAAGCCCGTTTTATTCTGCGTCGAATGAGCCATAAACGGTCAAAATTCGGGCACACGTCTAGATCGAAAATTTCACTTGAAGTTGTCAACTGAGTGAGTGACTGTCGACTTGCTGGGAAGTGTCTAGGTATATGTAGTTCTGCGTGGGATCACCTCAGACTACACGGTGTGGTGCAAATTGTGAAGGGGGGGGGGGTGGTAATGAAGGGAAGGGGGCGCTTGCCATAGGGTGAGCGCTTATAACTATGGATGGCCTCTAAGTGGGGCACTTATTATGAGGGGGCGCTTATCATAGGTTACGGTATGCTCATACAACAGCTAAAAATGCAATTTAGACTGCATGTTGACCTTGTTTTGACCAAAAGTGTTTCGTGAAAAGCATTCCAATTCAAAACAGCAACCCACCACCACTTTTGAGCTCCCCCCCCCCCACTCGGCCAGACCTTGTATGAGTCTGAGGCATACCTGCCTGTAACTGGGGCCTGGAAGAGTGCATGAGAAGGTAAATGGCACTTGGGGGGGGTGGGTGCTAATGAGGCAAAAAGTGGGAGGGTAGCCACCAAAAAGTTTGAATTACTGTAAATCCTCCAATAGTGCCCCCGGGGCACTATTTGTTCAACCTCTCCTTACCCGGGGCACTATTGGAGGGGGGCACTATTGGAGGGGGGCTCTATTATTTCAACCTTGCTTGGTATACTAAAAACAAAATAGGCTCTAAATAGTGGTATTTTTATTTAGCTGTTTTATGGTCATATAACACTGAACAGCACTAAAAAACCAAACATTTACACACTTGTACCGTTTCATATGGAGTGAAAATCCCTTGGGAAAATTTCTGGGGGAACTGGGGGTGTGTTGGAAAAATAGTGTCCCCCCCCCCACAGTTACAGGTATGGGGCTGGGGCATATCGATTGAATGTGGGGAGGAGTAAGAGACAGAACGGAGGATGGATTTATGTCCAGAATTGGAAATGTTTCACCAAAATAGCGCGTAATACAGGTGCTCTTTGATAAACGCATGCATATGTCTAAGCATACCTGTAACTGGGGGGTAACCCTCCCCCCACTATATTTTGACACCCCCCTGCAATTTTCCCAAGTGATTTTCTCCCCGTCTAAAACAATAAAAGTGAGTAAATGTTGGTGTTGGCGTAAACAGCTGAATAACACTGTTTACACCCTATTTATACCCATTTTTGACCAAAAGGAACAATTATGACTCAAAAAATGACCAGCTACCCCCAACTTTCTTGCTCCAGCCACCCCCCTGCACGAATTTTGAAGTTACTGCGCAGTATGTGTAAGATGGTGCACAAACGTGTGCAAAAGTAAGGCCCCTGAGCGCGTTTTGTGCGAACGAAGCTTTCCGCACCAAAATTAGCCCCTCGTCAGAACTAGCCCCCTCCTACTGCCCAAATGAAACAATTTCCCTTCCCAGTGGCTATGGGGTTATGGTGTACTCAGTGCAAGTCGACTTCTGTCGCTCAGTTGGCAATTTCAATCGGATTTTTCTATCTAGACGTATGCCCGAAATTCGACCGTTCATAGCTCATTCGACGCAGAACGAAACGGGCCTTTATCTGAACAGGGTTTCGTGGTGCGCAAACCGGTTTTGCAGAAACCGCAAGTGAAGCAAGCTGCTAGGGCAAGGTGGAGAAATGTGCATAATGTAACACTTGCGTTACAGTACGCCAATCTAGACCACATTTTGGAGAGTAGTCTACTAACATGGGGAATTTGCAGACGTTTTGTACCCACATGCAACCGCACAACACTTTAGTCTGGGGTGGCCACAAGAAGAACTATAATTAACGCTAGATTCCCAGCAAGTGGACTTTTGTCACTCAGTCGACAACTTCAAGTGAAATTTTCGATCTAGACGTGTGCCCGAATCTTGACCGTTTATGGCTCATTCGACGCAGAATGAAACGGGCTTTCATCTGAACTGGGTTTCGTGGTGCGCAAACTGGTTTTGCACAAACCGCATGCGAAACAAGCTGCTAGAGCAAGGTGGAGAAATATGCACAATGTGACACTTTCATTACAGTACGCCAATTTAGACCATATTTTGGGGTATGGTCAAACATTGGGAATTTGCAGACGTTTCGTTTCCGCATGTGAACATGCAAGACTTTAGTCTGGGGTGAGCCCAAAAAGAACTATACCCAACACTTGATTCCCAGCGAGTCGACTTTTGTCACTCAGTCGACAACTTCAAGTGCAATTTTCGATCTAGACGTGTGCCCGAAATTTGACCGTTCATAGCTCATTCGACGCAGAATGAAACGGGCTTTCATCTGAACTGGGTTTCGTGGTGCGCAAACCGGTTTCGCAGAAACCGCAAGCAAAACACGTCAAATTTCTGATCTAACCAAATTTTCAACTGAGGCGTCAGCGGCCCTTTGAGCAAGAACAAGAGCTACGTCAGCTCGTGAAGAGCATTTGCGAGGAGGTGATGCAGTTGTACGACGGAAGTGTATAGATAGAAGACGTTGGCTGTGTGTACTGTGTACTCGTTGATGTTGTAGAGTTTTTGTTGAGGGAATCGAACGGGGAATTGTATTTGTATGTAGTGGTTAATTTATGAAATTGGAAGCAAATCGGTTAATTAGTAGCCTTTAACACCCTTGGTAGTAATCAGCCTTTAGTAGCAGAAGCATGTTCACGCCGCCGCTGTTCACGCTTCAAAAGTCAACATTTTGCAGCCACAGGGAAGTCATGGAACTAAAATCCGAGCGCTTCGAACAGGGCTTGATTCCAGGCAATGATTGCAGCGGCTGATCTGCAGGCGCAAATGTCACAATCGGTTCCAACAGCACGTGTTCTCGGGCTCTGCCGGCAGCCTTCTTGTCCGTTGGCGAACCACTACTCTTGAATGGCGACGGAAGGCCGCACCACGACGACATACATAGGAGTCGCCGTGAGGAGCGAAGTAGTAACTGTCGTAGACGCGCTTGGGGCTGGAGGGAGACGGCGTAGAAGTTCTCGCGGTTCGGATCCTGGCGCTCGTCGGCCGACCACTGCTGCACGACGGAGTTCGCTGCAGTTCGCGGACATGCCTGTAACTGGGAGGGGAGGGAACTATTTTTCCAACACCCCAACATTTTCCCAAGGGATTGTAGACACTATTTAGACCGGCCTGTTTTAGACCAAAAAGTACCAGTATGCCGTAAATCCTGCAATAGTGCCCCGGGGCACCATTATTTCAACCTCTCCTTACTCGGGGGTACTATTGGAGGGTTCTACGTTCCATTAAATCTCTACGTTCCATTAAATCTTCCACTACGTTCCATTAAATCTCTACCGTATGCGCTTCAATTGCACTATGGAGGGGGGGGGGCTTCTATGCTTTCAATCTAAAAATTTTGAATGGTACTGCTAATTTTTGCTGTCAAAACTGGCGTTTTGTTAGTGATTTTGATCACTTTTGCCACATTCAATGGTTGATTTACCGTTATTTATTGCGTAATAGTACGTAATCTATTATTGGTTAGTAGTAGTGTGTAGTACAAGATATAAGACGTCTGTTTGCTCGGTCTGGCTAGACTTCTCTGCCCGAAGTGTTCTTCAGAATTGCGCAGGTTTCAAATTGCGACGAGAAGTCCCTTCCTCGGCCGGAAAAGCTCCAACATTCGCTAATAATGCGCAGCTACACACTCGTGCGAGCATTACATGCCGTGTATGCTTGTGTGTCAGTTAAGTGGGGCGTGCTGGCACTGCCGGACGAATGGACGGCGCTGCCTTGGCTACCCCCTAGGCAACGCCGCGACGCTCCAGTTGCTATAGTCGGACACGGAAGCTTTGTTTCGACAACCAACGCTCGCTCGTTGGTGGCGGCTGTGTGGCACTGGGTGTGAATTACTATTGGTGTGAATGAACAAGCCCTGCTGAAGGACCAGAGGGGGCTACTCGAACAGACGCCCTGGGCTTGTAACATTCGAATAGACGCCAGCACGCCATGTCTGACGGCCTGGCGTTTCGCGTGATCTACGTCTCCGGCTGCGAGGAGGACGAGGGATCGAAATCCGACTTCTCCGACGAGTATACGGAGCTGCTGAGGGGCAAGCGGTGGGTCTCGACCAAGTACTGCGCCTTCCCCCAGGAGCTGGCGCTGAAGCTGAGGCGCTTCGCCAGGATCGAGAAGATTCAGCTGCTGGCGCACGGAACGCACATCCGTGAGTGGGACTCTACGATTGGAATGCGTAGACCTACAGTATCTACATCTGTAGTAGCCGGGTCTGGCGGAGTGGGGGGGGGGGTGGAAGATTTTGGGGGCGGGTTTATCCGGCCATTATTTTGATTGTTAAATTGGGGGGGGGGGAAGCGGCCCAGATTACGCACTACCCCATATAGATACGTATGTATATACATATATATATATATATATGTACGTATACGTACATATATATATATTCATATACATGTAGATATATATATATATATATGTATGTATATATGTACATACACATTGACCTTTGGGATGGGTAGGCTTTATTTTGGACCGCACGGACGCACGGACGCACGGACATTTATATATGTACTTTTAGTTTTTATTTAAGTTAGAATCTAAAACTTTGCCCTTTGGGATGGGTAGGCTTTATTTTGGACCGCACGGACGCACGGACGCACGGACATTTATATTTAGTTTTACTTTCTATTTAAATTACAATCTAAAACTTTGATCTTTGGGATGAGTAGGCTTTATTTTCGACCGCACGGACGCACGGACGCACGGACATTTATATATTTAGTTTTACTTTCTATTTAGGTTACAATCTAAAACTTTATCTTTGGGAGGGATGGGTAGGCTTTATTTTGGACCGCACGGACGCACGGACGCACGGACATTAATATATGTACTTTAGTTTCTATTTAGATTACAATCTAAAACTTTATCTTTGGGAGCGATGGGTAGGCTTTATTTTGGACCGCACGGACGCACGGACGCACGGACATTTACATATGTACTTTTAGTTTCTATTTAGGTTACAATCTAAAACTTTATCTTTGGGAGGGATGGGTAGGCTTTATTTTGGACCGCACGGACGCACGGACGCACGGACATTTATATATGTACTTTTAGTTTCTATTTAGGTTACAATCTAAAACTTTATCTTTGGGAGCGATGGGTAGGCTTTATTTTGGACCGCACGGACGCACGGACATTTATATATGTACTTTAGTTTCTATTTAGATTACAATCTAAAACTTTATCTTTGGGAGCGATGGGTAGGCTTTATTTTGGACCGCACGGACGCACGGACGCACGGACATTTACGGAGGTTACGGAGGACGCACGGACAAGAGGTTACGGTGCTTTGCTGTTTTATTGCAAAGCCGGTACAAGTTGAAAAACCAGCGTCTGTTAAGCACTACTGTATCAACTGCTTTTAAATTTTGAACCCGAGCTTCAAAACCGCGCTATTTCAAGATCCCAGAACATTTCTTTCTCAGAATTTTGCAGAGTCCGCAGCGTGTCTTCCACTCCGCAGCGCAGCGTCACCGGTCGGCTACGATTGAGATGGCAGTGCGCTAGTTTTTCTCGTGATTTCGCTTTGGTTCTGCACAGCAAAGGTGTTTTTTTTAGGAAGAGCTGGAACGACGCATCCTCGTTCCTCGCGTTGTACATGCGGCGTGACCAAGTGGAGCAGCTGCGTCAGGTACTGGATGGGATGAACCCGCATTTTGTGTTTCAAGTCGCAGTTTACTGTGTTCAGTGTCTCATAGGTGCCCGCGGAACTTGCGTCAGGGGTGGAGTAAATCGCCGAATTTTTCGAACGCAGGGCGTGGGTAAATCGAGATTTTTGGGATGAACAATTGTCTAGTATTTTGTCCGCGCGTTGCTTCCCCTTCCTCTAACTCCATCTCCTCTCCTCCCCCTAATGAGCCGAGCATAATAACATGTTCCGACTATGAAAAGTGACATTCAGCAAGAAGCGGCCACGATGAAGGACGAGCTACAGGAACTGAAGAAAGAAAAAAAAAGGATCAAGCGCAAGTTGTACCGCCAGCGAAAGAGGATGCGGAAGCTGGAACTAGAGTAAATAATTTTTGTTTATTGATCTTGTTTTGAAACCTTTCCTCATTCTTTTTTCTCTTTGCACAGCATTTGGGAACACATGGTATCCGTACTATAACAAGCAACAACCCATGAGAAACTGTTCATATTCTATTTTATTTAACCCACCCTGAGCAAAAAAATGGCTACTTCAAGTTAACATTACTTTCCTATAAATTTATCTACCATGTCCTCTGGCTCCACCCGTTGTATCGAATGTCCGTATCTCGCATTCACATACCGTAAATCCTCCAATAGAAGCCCCCCCTCCAATAGTGCCTCCCCCTCCAATAGTGCCCCCGGGTATGGCAAGGTTGAAATAATAGAGTCCCCCCTCCAATAGTCCCCCCGGGCCCGGGGGTAAGGGGTATGTTGTGCCATGTGCCTTTTATGGGCAAAAATATAGTGGTAGGTACATTGTATATCGTGTATACACACTACTGCTAACCAATAATAGTACGTTTCAGCAACTATTAACGGTAAATTAACCATTAAATGTGGCAAAAAGTGATCAAAATCACCGAAAAATCGGCAATTTTGACAGCGAAACTAGCATTACCATTCAACATTTTTACGTTGAAATAATAGAAGCCCCCCCTCCAATAGTGCCCCCCTCTCCAATAGTGCCCCCGGGTAAGGAGAGGTTGAAAAAATAGTGCCCCGGGGGCACTATTGGAGGATTTACGGTATCGGCGCCTTCCCCAAATGGTGTCTGACTGTGACTTCCGACTAGTACCCTTCCTCTTTGCTACTAACTGATAAGCTTTACTTTGTTTAGACATATGCGGCTGAAGCAGCTCGACCACGTCAATCGAGCCCGCGATCTCGCGGCTGCGAGGATTCGCAGACGACTGAAGGAGGAAGAGCTGGACCAAGACAACCTGGTGCAGATGATCGAGCTCATTTGCCTGCGTGCTCCGGTTCTGAGAGCGGCAGAAGAGGTGGCGGTGAACCGGAGCGCAATCTACGCAGAGGTAGGTGTATATGGAATTGTTTGTGTACGTTAGCGTGATGTTCACCAGTTCCACATCCTCATAATCTTTGTGACACTTTTTATCAGCCTATTAAAATTGGCACGGACGGGATTGGGGGTCATCACTTCTTATCTTTTTCTTCTTCTTTGCATTATTCGTAATGTTTGGAGTCGGTCAATTCGGCATATACCATACCTTTCTCCGTAATCTGTTTCTCACATGCATATAAACAGCTCTTTCAGATGGGGGCGCCCAGGCTGTGACACCATTCGTAACTGGGGACACACAGCATACCTGTAACTGGGGGGGGGGGCCCGTTTGGGACGTTTGAGCGCCCCGCAAAACTGTTCCAACGCCCTCCCAAAGTCCCCCAACCTTCTTCCACCCATCCATCGCCATTTTTCCAGCTTGCGCCAGGGGGGGGGGGCCGACCGCGGGGGGAGAGGCGGGCCGCCGGGTGTCAATCCTCCTCTGTATATCTATATCGTCTTCTTCTTTTCGTGTTCTTTCCGTCTCGTAGACACCTCGGCTCCACCCATCGGTTTAACTGGGTGTAGGGTTCACCCCCCCCCCCCCCTCAGCTTCGGTCAATCCTGCACGAAAAGTAGGACCAACCCCCCCCCCCCTCAGCTTTAGTCAATCCTGCACTGACTGCAGGTTACCCCTATGGCTGAATTGTGTTTCTCATACTTCCCAAGGTGTTTTTCAGGCCTGTGAGCAGCATTTATTGTCCAAATGTCAAAAATTTCGCCTGCGGCGCTGTATTTTACGCACCTACAGACCATTTTGGAGTCTTTTGGGCTCGTTTTCGGCCAACAAATCACCAAATTTTGCCTGTGGCGCTGTTTTTTTGCTCCAACTGACCATTTTTAGAGTCACTGAAGCGCGTTTTGGCCAAAAATTCACAAATTTTTGCCTGCGGCGCTGTGTTTTCAGCATTCGCGAAGCATTTTCTAGGTCATTATTGAGGCTGGAAAAAGAGAAATTGTATCAAATTTGGCCGTGCAGGTCACCCCCAGCGACTTTTGAAAAATCCCAGATTCACCCCCCTCAGCTTCGATGGCCAGTTACACCTCTGGCTCCACCCCCTGTAAGTCGGTCTGAAACAGTGGGGCGCGGAGGACTAAACCGCCAAATTCTGGGGGACCGAGGATTGGGGGGCAGTTGGGTCGGTCTTCCAAAAATAGTGCTCCGCCGCCAATCCCCGCCCCCCCCCCCCCAGCTACACGTATGCTCTGGTTACTCAAAAAATAAAATATTCTGCAGGGCCGGATCGTCGAACTCGTCTGTGACGCAGTGGTCGACACGCTGGTGAAGGACCTTCTCGTGTAAAGTCAAGACGGCTCACTCCATGTGCGCACAACATTCTTTGTAAAATCCCCAAAGATTCTACCCCAAACAGCAGCGTGAGTTGCTGTCAGAGGCACTCCTTTAGGTATTCGCCACTGCGTGTCGTTGTTTCGTTCCTATGTAAACCGCACACCCTCTGTACGTAACTCCAACTGAACTCGCCCCTGCAGTGTCGTTCTCCTTTTTGTTTTGTGCGCATCTTTAAATCCCAGTGCAAATACTCTGGCGAATCAATATAAGTACTCAGTGTCACGGCAATAAACAGAGGTTTGTGACTCAGTGACAGAATGGCGCCGACATCTGGCGTCCACGTTCGAAACTAAAAAAAGTACATATATAAATGTCCGTGCGTCCGTGCGTCCGTGCGGTCCAAAATAAAGCCTACCCATCGCTCCCAAAGATAAAGTTTTAGATTGTAACCTAAATAGAAACTAAAAGTACATATGTAAATGTCCGTGCGTCCGTGCGTCCGTGCGGTCCAAAATAAAGCCTACCCATCGCTCCCAAAGATAAAGTTTTAGATTGTAACCTAAATAGAAACTAAAAGTACATATATAAATGTCCGTGCGTCCGTGCGGTCGAAAATAAAGCCTACCCATCCCAAAGATCAAAGTTTTAGATTGTTATTTAAATAGAAAGTAAAACTAAATATATAAATGTCCGTGCGTCCGTGCGTCCGTGTGGTCGAAAATAAAGCCTACCCATCGCTCCCAAAGACAAAGTTTTAGATTGTAACCTAAATAGAAAGTAAAACTAAATATATAAATGTCCGTGCGTCCGTGCGGTCGAAAATAAAGCCTACCCATCGCTCCCAAAGATAAAGTTTTAGATTGTAACCTAAATAGAAACTAAAAGTACATACATAAATGTCCGTGCGTCCGTGCGTCCGTGCGGTCGAAAATATAGCCTACCCATTGCTCCCAAAGATAAAGTTTTAGATTGTAACCTAAATAGAAACTAAAAGTACATACATAAATGTCCGTGCGTCCGTGCGTCCGTGCGGTCCAAAATAAAGCCTACCCATCGCTCCCAAAGATAAAGTTTTAGATTGTAACCTAAATAGAAACTAAAAGTACATATGTAAATGTCCGTGCGTCCGTGCGGTCCAAAATAAAGCCTACCCATCGCTCCCAAAGATAAAGTTTTAGATTGTAACCTAAATAGAAACTAAAAGTACATATATAAATGTCCGTGCGTCCATGCGGTCCAAAATAAAGCCTACCCATCCCAAAGATCAAAGTTTTAGATTGTAATTTAAATAGAAACTAAAAGTACATATATTAATGTCCGTGCGTCCGTGCTAGCCAAAATAAAGGCTACCCATCCCAAAGGCCAAGTTGAAAGGTAAAAGTAAATATATGAATATATATAAATAATAAATAAAAAACACAAAAGATGGGAGCTACATTTAAGTCATGGGGTACTGCTTCACTTGGGCCGGGGAAGCTTCGTTGGTGTTGGAAAAAAAATAGTAAGGGTAAAACCCTCTCTCCACCCAGTTACCGGTGTGCTACAGCCCCAATATCATGACTCCGACACGTGTAGGAAGGTGGTCTAAGCTGGAGGTTTCCCAAAAAAATACTATTCTCACGCCAGTAATTCTCGGGAACGGGCTACCAACGGTCCATGCAGCTTGCGCTGATAAAGCAAAATTTCAATCTGGCTGGCTCCAATCAATCCAACACACAAAGGAGGGTCAAAAAGCCAAATAGGCGTTTAGCGACGCAAGTCGAGCTGCTGATCGGAGATTGCGAAGCGGACGCGACCGGAGTGTCGTACACGAAGGCGGAGTTTGACCCGCTTGGGTAGGGCTCGAATTTTTGAACTCAGTTGGTGCCGGTTTGCACTTCTTTGCGTCTCAGCAGTGCCTTGTCGGCTGCGTGCGCGCACCAGAAATTGGTTGGGCGGGGGAGGGGAAGGGTGGTGGGAGGGGTGAGAGAACACCCCTCCCTACCCAAGAAGGCCAATAAAGCCGCTTTTCACAGCGCTGTTTCACAAACAATTGACCAAAAACCAATGTTGCCCTTGTAGGGACGGCCAACATGCCCAATGCTTCTATACCCAGATCGCCCTCACCCCTAGAAAGTGCTTCAAGATTGCACAGCCATGTAGCGAGCTTGTTGCACCATTTCACCCATTCTACGTCGTAGGCCACTAATTATACGTTCCAGGTCCATCTCCTTCTCGGAGAAGAAAAGCGGAGCCGGAGGAGGGGGCAAGGAGCTGAAGTCGGTGTTTGTCGACACTGGGGGATGGTTCCTCAAGCTCGTCATCCATGGCTGCCACGAAGACCGGAAAAGGAACCCATGCAATCAGGTGACGCGTGATGACGCGTGATGAATGGATGAGTGAAATGTGACGAATGGACAGGTGATGAATGGATTGATGGACGCAACATGTTGATTGATGCCCGTACTGTAGTTGTCGCCTCCCCCCCCCCCTCCACCACAAAACAGCGCAGCTGATACATGCAAAACCCCACACGCCTCATAGCGTGAGAGTTATTCTGTGTTTGCTTTCCGAGCGTGCCAACTACGGTGTGTATTTCTTAGTGGCCATTCTATGTTTGCCCTTTCCTTAGGATTTCATGATATTCCGGAAACCGGTAAAGCGTTAAATTGGACGGTTAACTGTATGGAACATTCGATATTGAAGTATTCAATACAGCAAAATTCTCATGAAAACTGATTCAGGTTGGATTAATCAAAGCGTCGATCTTCGGCTACTATGAGATGGACGAGCCGTATGAAGACCCGATTCTGGCAGGTACGGAATTACACTTGTACTTGGAGAATGCACATGCATTTAGTAGTTTTAGGTGTTAATATTATCGCCAATTGTGCATTACTTTTTTGACTTCAATAAAAAAAAAATAGGTATGCTTGACGGAATGTCGCCGCAAGTCGGGACAGTAGCGTCCAAGCCGCGAGCTAAGAGCGCTGGCAAGAAACGCGTCGGCTCATCGACCGGGCGTAACTCTCGAGCAAATGGGCGTAACTCCGCCACTCTCAGACGGCCTGATTCGAAGACTCGTCGCGGAAGAGACACGTCTGCCTCGAGTAAAAGAAGGTAACGTAAACCCAATAATTGGCCCCCGGGAGCTAATTGTTTTGTTTGAGCTCTAGGAGGGTGTATAATTATAGGGGGGGGGGGGTGACTTATTGCGAGTAAGATTTTACAGAGGCGCTGGTACATGTACCTATGTAATCACTGCAAGGAACGTCACAAATTCTGCTCATCTTCACCAATATGATTTTCGATTATACGTGCCTTTACAACAGCGATCAGAGACCAAAGATAGACAGCCAGTGCCGATTTTCCAGTCTGAATGTCAAATTCCCGCTTGAGGCAGATGCGTATGCTCGAATTCAGTGAGGACAGCGTGATGGTGGCTGTGAAGGAGCACAGCTACGCCAAGGAGATGCAAGATATCGTCGTGATTCTGGAGCGAAAGAAGCGCTCCGCCATCAAAGAGGAGAATTTCACCTTTGCCAAGGACGCCAAGGTCGCGGTCGCGCGTCTCGTCAACGTGCGTGGTCCATTCTGCGACTTTTTCTAATTCAAATTCAAATACTCAAATTTTTGAAGAAAAAAATACAGGTTCGCGCCCAAATCGAGGAGTTGGAAGGCAAGAAACTGGAGGCGGTGCAGGAGGAAAACTTCGACCGAGCCGAAGAGTTACGCCAGGAGATGAAGTCTCTGAGAAACGCCACTTACAACGACGTTAAGCTGCAGGAGCTGCTGGACAGCGATGAGGTCGGCGGGCGTAACTTTTTCGGCGTAACTTTCTATTACAGTGATAAGCAGTGAAAAACAACAAACTGAGTAATCACAGCTGAGTGATTTCTCTATCGACAGATTCCCACTTGCAGTACCCACCCGATGCTGACCTTCAAGAGCCTTCGGCAACTTCTGCTGACCCCTTTGGCGAACCAAAGACTGGGAATCCCTATGAAGACAAAGAAAATTCTGTTGTTCCGGCCCACAGGTATACGCAGACCGATGTTGTCCCTTGAGTTCAAAAACAGGGCACGGTATGTACTGTAGGTATGAGTTTATGGCAGCGACATACATATCGAGGATTTGGTTGGCCTGGTGAGACACTTTCATGCAGTGGCGAATAATGTCCTTGTAAGGTCTGCCAGTAAGCGCTTCTTTGGCACTGGGGCAACGCTAGGAGGCCGTCAATGGCTCATATAGCATACCCATCCATCTCCATGAAGCCTTCCTGTCTAGGGCCGCGCAATTAGCCACTCGAGAAAATCTGCAATCCCACGAGACTGAGGAAGTCCTCAGTGTAGTGGGTCCATCAAGAGTCGAACCCAGGACCTTGCACGCAAGAGGCCGTTTCTTTACCACTAGGCCATGCGCTGTCCCGCCAACCCAGCGCTTCCAGACGCAACAGTCAGACGGCGCCTCCCGATGACCCGTACCACAATCCGCCGGCTCGGCAGGCGGCGTCGACGGAGCTGCCGAGCTCGGCGGGCCGACTGCCGAAGCTGTCGATCGCCGGCCTCGACGACACGAGCAGCTTCGTCCTCTCCCTGCCGCCGGCCGAGCAAGTCCTGGCCGCCGACGCCATCGAGATATTCGGATTCGACACGGTAGGCGATGGAGCGGAACGCACGACGAGACCTCGGAGAATGTGAATATTGGCAAAATTATTATGATTTGAATGATAATATAAAATAAATGAAACAATGACTTTTGCCGAGAACGCTTGATTAGAATGACACCCGATTTGTTTGAACGGACAAGTTCATGTATTGTTGTGAGTTTGTGACGCTCTGATTGCTTGATCTTTCTTGTCTACGCACGAGACAATCGTGTATTCGTCGATTCAGATCAAGAGTCTGTATTCGAAAAGGACAGATGACAGGAAAGGGGCGGTACAGGCAATCCAGAACAAGATGACCGACAACAAAGAGACGCCGCAGAAACGGTAATTAGGAACTTGCATGCTGCATACAACTGCTGGGCAGTTTGCTTTCAAACGATTTTTCTTTCTTTTCAGTTTCGAAGTCTGCCATCGTCTACTAGTAAAGGCCTTGCGAGAGAAAATCTACGCTGTCTATGCTGCAGCATTGGACCTGTTACTGTATCTGCTGTACGAATATGCACCGAAATACAAGCTGCAGAAGACCATAACCCCGTCATTGGCGCAGAGCACCTTTCAGATTCTTATCACCAGGACTGGCGACACAACCACGGTATGCAAATTTGGTGCACAAAATCGATTTTTGCTAGAACCTCTGCAAAAGTCATATCCGACATATCCAGTAGCAATACACCCCAAAATTGTTGGTTGACTCTACCGTATGCCCTACCGTATGGTGATGCCCTCTGATTCAGGATTCGCGCTTCAAAACCTCCACGATGGACACAATAAAGAACATTTTCACCAGTCCTGATGCTCAGGTGCCAATTGCGTTTAGAATGGTTCTTAATTCATGAAAAAATAACACCTCTGTGTGTAGGTGAAAAAGGCTTTCGTCACACGATTTTCCAAGCCTTTTGAATCGTCTGGATATGTCAAGGTGGACCAGGGTCACTCCCAGATCACCCTTCTGGCGGTGGAGCTGCTCAAGGCGCCCAACGAACAGGCGTAACTATTTTCCAACTGAGCGTAACTTTTGCAATTGGGCGTAACTTCGCTTGCAGGGGAATAGGCGAAGAGGCGGCGTGCGACTTCGCCATGTCCTGCCTGATGCACGTGGACGCTACCGTACGCCAGACGGGCGTGAAGATAATCACGCAGATTTATCAGAGAGGCGATAAAGAGGAGATCCGGGCGGCTCTGCCGAATCCCCAGTCAGTAACGGTCACAAAAAATCCGCTGTTGAGAACGCTTTTCAAGGAGTTGGACAAACTGGATGGAAAGCCGGAGCCGGAGAAGAGCAAAGGGTATTTGTTTGCGAATGCCGTTGCGTGTGTGCGTGGCAGTGCGTGCGTGCGTGCGAGCGAGCGTGCCAGTGCGTGCGTGTGTGCGTGCTTGCCAGTGCGTGCGTGCGTGCGTGCGTGCGAGCGAGCGAGCGTGCGCGCGTGCGTGCGTGCGTGCGTGCGTGCGTGCGTGCGTGCGGGCGGGCGTGCGTGCGCGCGTGCGTGCGTGCGTGCGTATGTGCGTGCGTGCGTGCGTGCGTGCGTGCGTGCGTGCGTGCGTGCGTGCGTGCGTGCGTGCGTGCTTTCGTGCGTGCGTGCGTGCGTGCGTGCGTGCGTGCGTGCGTGCGTGCGTGCGCGCGCGCGTGCGTGCGTGCGTGCGTGCGTGCGTGCGTGCCGGAGCGTGTGTGCGTGCGTGCGTGCGTGCGTGCGTGCGTGCGTGCGTGCGTGCGTGCGTGCGTGCGTGCGTGCGTGCGTGCGTGCGTGCGTGCGTGCGTGCGTGCGTGCGTGCGTGCCTGTGCGTGCCGTTCCGCACACCGCCGCCGGGGGTTGCCTGCAGCGCGTCGACATCGGCCGTGGCAGCAGAGGAGCTAGAGCAGCTGCGACGCCAAAACCGCCAGCTCAAGGAGATGCTCACGCGTGGCGGCACGGAGCAGTCAATGGCTTCCTCCTCCAACGACTCCACGGCTGCGGCGAGGCGCCGCAGCTCCGTTCCAAATGCGGAGAACGCCAAGAAGTGCGTGAGTGGAATTTTGGAGAATGGCTGGGCTGACAACGTCTCGAAAATTCGGTGCATTTATGTCCTGGCAAATTGACTCGGTTTTCTAAAAGAGAGGAGGAAGTGAAACTCATTTCAAGCCCTCTTTGGGATCGAAAGCGCACAGATGAACTTTATTTGTTACTGTACATGTGCAATGTGCATATGCTTTGACTTCCCAATTCTGATCGCGTGAGCTTTTCCAACGCGTTGGCGCCACTGCACAGACTGCACCGCACTCTTAGGGGTCGCATTCTCATTGCAGCATGTGCATGTTCTGTCGTCAGACAAACAAGAATTTCGACACCGCCGGATTGGACCGGCACTACTTAACCGGCTGCCCCATGCTCACCAAGTGCTTGGGCTGCAATGAGGTGATATTTACATTGTACAGTGCACGAACCTAATGTCCAGACGTCTAATGCATTAATTACAGTAGGTTAATTTAATTAAGTGTAATACGATAGCTACATGCGGTCTCTATACTAAGATATATGTACGTTGATTGGTGAGGTTCGTTATGTTCAAATGGACAAAAGCAAGTGTAGCATGATGTTCCCATTGTGTATGCGTTGAATAGCGGTTGCCAATGATTTGTCTAGATGATCGAGGTGGCGCAGTACAAGCAGCATCTGATCGAGGAGTGCGAGGGAAGGGACCGCTACAAACAGTGCAGCCGCTGCAAGGAACCCGTCGAGACGGGCAAACACGCGGCGCACGAGAGAGCCCGGCGCTGCATCAGTGAGTAGAGGACAGGCACGCACGCACGCACGCATGCAAGCGCGCACGCACCTGCACGCACGCACCTGCACGCACGCACCGTTACGCACGCACGCACGCACGCACTGGTACGCATGCACGCACGGACGCACCGGCACGCACGCACCGGTACGCACGCACCAGCACGCACGCACGCACGTACGCACGCACGCACGCACCGGCACGCACGCACGCACGCACGCACGCTCGCTTGCAGTAGCTCGACCCGAAAAGGTGGCCGGTCGTTGCCTGCTGTGCCACAACAACGTGAGTCCAGACAACGACGAGACGTGGCGGCGCCATCTGACCGCGTCCTGCAGAGGCAACCCCCGCAGGAGGGGAGGCGGCAGCGTCGACAGGGCCCGAAGTGAGCACCAAAACGAAAACAAATCTTTTAATCACAAGGCGTTGACCACTCATTCAATTTATCTATTCCCCCCTCCCAAAAAATTGTCTCAGGCCCTGAACAGCCAACTCGATGACACCCCCACCCCCAAAAAAAATCCAACTCAGCTCCATGTATCTACACCCCGTAAATCCTTCAATAGTGCCCTCTGAGCACTATTCTTTTAACCTCTCCTTAGCCGGGGCACTATTAGAGGGGCTCTATTGGGGAATTTACACTAAACATATGTAGGTGTATGGGGATGTACAACTTCCGCATGTACCACATACTGTGGCTACAGTGTATAAGCTAACAGTGGCTAAAGTGGCTCTGATTGAATGACTTCAGAAGGCGCAGATCGGGATCAGATCGTCATTGGCCGCGGCTGAGCCGATCAAAAAGCTTGAAATGCAAAGTCAAAAGCTTTACACAACGCATTGTTCAAGTATACATAGGTATGTAGCACGGTTTTCTGGGTTGCTTGTTGAAAAGTTGATACAGTAAATCCTCCAATAAAGCCCCCCTCCAATAGTGCCCTCTCCAATAGTGACCCTTGGGGTAAGAGGTATGTTATGCCATGTGCCTTTTATGGGCAAAAATAAAGTGGTAGGTACATATATACATATATAGGTATATATATCGTGTAGACTACCACTACTACTACTACTACACACCACTACTAACCAATCATAAGAGGACGTTTCAGCCACTATTAACCGTAAATCAACCATTAAATAGAAAAAAAGTGATCAGAATCACCGAAAAATCGTCAATTTTGACTGCGAAATTAGCATTGCCATTCAAAATTTTTAGGTTGAAAGTGTAGAGCCCCCTCCAATAGTGCCCCCGGGTAAGGCAAGGTTGAAATAATAGTGCCCCGGGGGCACTATTGGAGGATTTACGGTATGCACATTTGAGTGACCCTTCTGGTACGTGGTAACCATGTTGGTCCCATCGTTGATGTAAGCATTTAATCGGACTGCGTTTGATATCGAATCATCGCCTTAAATACGACTGCGATTTGAAAGTTGGATGTCGGTGGACAATGCATCCGTTCTGTTTGAGTGATTCCGTGAAGTCGCATTAATGTTTTGTTGGAATTGTTTCATCCCGTGCATACAGATATGCGTACGGTAAACCGTATAATCTATTTGAGAGTGGGCACGCTCGATCTCGAGCAACGTTGAGAAGCAAGCGACATGAACAACGAATGATATATACCACGGTAAGCGGATCAAGCTTAGGTAAAGATCCTGCCATTCATCAGCGTACAGTCATTCAGGAAATTTCGTTTTCGTTGTACCGTGCAGTTCGTACCGTAGTACTATTTACGCTTCAGGCAGTCTTGCTGCTGCTGCTATATGCAACAGTTTGGTAATGACCTGCATAAAGGTTTGGAGTGGACGCGAGCGCTGCCAACGCCGCCTTGCTGCTGCGCGTGTGAACGGAGGAGAGCGGATTTTCAGTATTAATTAACCAATGCTATGCAATACGTATTGCATCGACCGAATTGAACGCGCAGTGTCTCAAGGCGCTCCGATTCAAGAAAGCAGTGTGTCATTGAGGCGGTCTCACGAAACCGAGTTCTCTCTCCTTCACTCTAGTCGGTCGCCCTTCCCCGCGTGCGCGAAGAGAGCTGCTTCAGCGACGCCGGAAAGGTTGCGGCCAGCCAGAAAGAGTCGGCGCCTGCCCACGTCGTTGTCAATCGGCTGGGGCGCCCGGAGTCCTGCTGTTCGTTTCGTTGTACTGTTCCTGATCGTCAACACGGTCATTCAGTATGTAGGTACATACATACCGGAAATCCTCCAATAGTACTCCCGGGGCACTATGCCTTCAACCTTGACTTACCCGGGGGCACTATTGGAGAGCCGGGCACTATTGGAAGATTTGCGGTACATGTATGTATACATTGTACCTAGGTGCCCCTTCAGACCTGCTGGAAGCGGGTCGGCGTCTCTGGTCCCCATGGCGCCCGCCGCTCGAGAAAGCGTCGGTTCCATGACATTCAGAGTCTCGTTTGAAGCGATAAATAAGGAAGGGCCGCGCTGTAGCTCGACTGCTGCGCTCTGCATGTGGAACGAACAACTGCACGTTGTGCGCTCGTCTAGAAAGGCTTGCTGTCGACAAGAAGTGGCGATGGCTTCGACTCTCGGACTGAAGTCGACGGCATGCCTCTTGCTCGTGCCGCTTACACTTGGCTTTTTCTTGGGCTCCGTTGGTATGTATATGCAAACATTGATTGGCCAGAGAGACAGCTCGGACGGCAAGCCAGTCCGACTGTGTCCCGCTTAGGCGCCGAGCAGGCAGTGGCGGACGTGGGCTGCTACGCGTGGAGCCAGGTCTCGTATGAAAGATTGTTGCGCACACAGACCGTCAAGGACTGCTTCCAAAGCTGCGGCTCCGCGACCGTCGGTGAGGGAAGGTGATCGTTGACGGCACAGTCATGCACTCTGTTGAAGCGGCCCTTTTAGCTCAACACAGACAGCTCTGTTACTGCTCTGTACTCATCGAGGAGGGAGAAGCGCCGCAACCAGACGAGCCATGCGACATCCAGTGCCGCGAGGAAGTCGACAAGATCTGTGGCGGCTACCGGAACGACAAACGCCACCTGACTGTTCGAAGACTGGGTACTGTACATGTACGTTGCACACTTCGTCTCACTGCATATTGGAGACGAGCATGGGCCTGGAAATCCCGGCACGGCCCGGAGAAATCGGCAGAGATCCGGCCCATGCTCATCTCTACTGCATATCACGACAGAACATCCCAGAATACCAGACCACTGTCGCGCTCGAAACGTATAACCAGATGCACAGTACAACAGAAAGTCGCAAATAACTTGCGTGTAGGTCAGCCGCGCTCTTCAGCTGTCCCGCCCTCGACCAGCCAGGCAGCTCTCGCAACTCAGCCAAGCTAGACGGCGATGAGGCACACTTCAGCTGAATATGTTGGTGCTTGTAAGTTTCGCTCCTTAGATTGCTGTTCTCGCGCCCTAGCTGCTAGGTAGCGACGACGCAACTACACAGCGGCACGGGCGCTGCTGCGTTCGCGCGCCTTCACGGAGGCGGAGGGGAATGGCCGCTGCGGCGCCACGTATCAGCAGGAGGAGGGCGTGAGTTCGCGCGTGGAGTGCGCGGCGCGCTGCGCCGTCCAGGGCCGCCACTGCGCCGCCTTCGAGCACGACCCAGGCGCTCGACGCTGCCGCCTCTGCGCCCACCAGCAGATGCCTGACGACGATCAAGACGGGCCCCTGATGAACGGCAGAATGTTTCTATAACGCCAACTTACATATGTAAACGAATTCTTTGATTATTGTGCATTATTCGTGGCCAGTGTTGCGTGCGGTAGGCACTTTTCGATGCATAGCACTTGACGTGCACATGTCGCAATTTGTTTAGTGGGCGCATTCTGTCGTGTGCTTGGCATTTCAGCGTGTAAGTAAACGCGTTTTCCTCGAGTTTGCTTGTAGTCGCTAGGAATTGTGCTGCGTAGTACTGTAGCTGTCACACCTGTTTCGCCAAACCGAATTGGTGTGGGCAATTGATGGTGTGGTAAAATTGGTGTGTGGGCAACATAGCGGCAGAGTGTGATTGAGCGTGCGCCGCAGCACGGTTTGTCGGTCATTCCAGTGCACCATTGCACACACCATTGTAACCACCATCTATCGCATTGCAAGTTGCACATCCGAGTAAAGAAAGACATCACGTGGTGCCTGGGAGCGGGGGCGGCGTCTCTGGTGCCCATGGCGCACGCCGCTCGAGAAATCGTCGGCTCCATGGCATTCAGAGTTTCGTTCGGAGCGATACATAAGGAAGGGCTGCGCTGTAGCGTCCTACGATTTGAAAGAACACGGCGGTGGCGGTTGCGATGCCTGCGCCGTCGGCAAAGCCCCAAGTGGAGTTGGCCGACAAAACACCGGCTCCCCGACCTTTGCGGCCAGCAGTGGGGAGGAGACAGACTGAGCGACGGCTTTATTGGACGCGAGATCGCAGCTGCTGCCGAGAAACGGCTCTTCTGCTCAAGCAGGCGATGGCTCTTTCGCTGCACAGCCAACTGTTGAGGAGCTGCCTCTCGTCGCTCGCTCTTGGCGCGTTTGCATGCTGCTTGGGTGTGGTGACGGAGACCGCTGAGGAAGTGCAGTGGGCCCGCCAGTCCAGTCCATTTCAGCCGCCGAACTGGCCGTGCTCGAAGTGGGCTGCTACGCTCGCAGCCAGATTACGTATACAAAGACCATCCGTAGCAGGACCATCAGAGGCTGCTTCGAAGGCTGCGGTTCAACTAGTATCGGTGAGCAGGACGGCAGGCAGTACTTTTATCGACCAATTAATCCGTACAGCAGTGAACGCCCCGTTCAGGCCAGTTCAAGCTCATCTGCTACTGCTCGCTCGTCATCAACGAGGGGGCGACGCGGCAAATAGAGGCCTTCTGCGGCAACAGCTGTCCAGATGAAGTCGACAAGTCCTGTGGAGGATTCAGGAATGACGAGCGCTTCTTGAGCGTCAGAAGGCTGCGTGTGTTGAACCCTCCCCTGTCGTTACCGCCGCGCCATACTTTCAAACGTGATGCTCTTCCTTGCAGACGACGAGGACGTTACCAAGCAGAGCACAACAACTGGATCGATCGGCGCAGAGGACTTCTTGGACGGCTCTTGTAAGTCATTGCAACTGCAGCAGGCTGCAACTCGTGTAAGCAGGCGCTGTCTTTTTCTTCGGATCAATTGAACGTCAGCGGCGACCAAGCACCTACCACCGCGACGCCACCAGCGCTGCTGCGTTCGCGTGCGTTTAAAGAGGCGGAGGCGAACGCCAGCTGCGGCGCCACGTACCAGCGGCAGGAGGGCGTGAGGTCGCGCGCGGAGTGCGCCGCGCGCTGCGCTGTCCAGGGTCGCAACTGCGCGGCCTTCGAGCACGACCCAGGCGCTCGATGCTGCCGCCTCTGCGCCCACAAGCAGACGCCTGACTACGGCCCCTGATGAATGGCAGGATGTTTCTGTGACGTCGACTTAGGCGAATTTTACGATTATTGTGTGTTATTCGTTGCCAACCTTGCGTGCAGTAGGTTGAGTAGGCACTTTTCAAATTCCGATGTAGCACTCAACGTGCACATGCCGCAATTTGATTAATGGGCGACGCAGACTCACAGCTGTGCATGCGTGTCGGTGCGTGCGTGCATGCGTGCGTGCGTGCGTGCGTGCGTGCGTGCGTGCGTGCGTGCGTGCGTGCGTGCGTGCGTGCGTGCGTGCGTGCGTGCGTGCGTGCGTGCGTGCGTGCGTGCGTGCGTGCGTGCGTGCGTGCGTGCGTGCGTGCGTGCGTTTCGCGGTCGCCTTGGCTGTTCGGTTTTACCGGTGTATACCTACAACGACGTGCACTGGGCCCGCTATTTGGCCTGTTGTGCCCGTGGAGAGCGAGCGAGCAGCGCGTCAGGATCGCCATGGAGCGGGCCGACAAAACCTAGGCTCTACGACCTTTTCTGCGACTCGCATTCGAGGCGACATCGAATTGACGCCAGTGGTCGCGCTCCCTTCGACGCGGAAATCCCAGCGACTCCTGCTGCTAGGCACCGATAAGTGGAGATGGCGGTGCCTTTCGCGACACTGTCGCTCGTCCTTGCCATGTTCGCATGCTCCAGCAGTGGTACGGAATGCGAGCACAGCGGCACAGCCAGTCTCAGACTGCGCCCATTCCTCCAGGCGCCGAAGGAGTGGTGGAGGTGGGCTGCTTCGCAGAAAGCCAGATCTCGTTCCAAAGGGCGATCCTAGTCAAGAGCGTCGAGGAGTGCTTCGATGGCTGCGGGTCAGCGGTCGTGGGTAAGCAGGAACGCAGTGCTCGTCTCGTCTCGATGACGTCCGTGCGCCGCCACTACTCGGCGCTTAGGCCAGTACAAGCGGACGTGCTTGTGTTCGCTGCTCATCGACGAAGGAGAGCCGCCCCAGATGAGCGCCTTCTGCGACGCTCACTGCCCATACGAAGCGGACAAGATCTGTGGCGGAGTGGCGAACGGCCAGCGTCACATCACTGTCAGAAGGCTGGGTATGTGCCACCACGTGCACGCTCCGCCGACAGTCCCGTCAGAGTTGACCAACCCACCGGCCTGCTCCTTAGACGACGGCGCCGAGGAGACGACGACGGAAACGAGCATCGAGACAACGAAGGCGACGACATCTACAAGTGCTGTCTCAAGCGCTGCAGCCATCTGTGAGACACTGGTTTGATGACTGCGTCGAATCGTAATGTACATACATTGTACTCTATCACCCCAGCCGCGAGCGACGAAGCGCCTACCACCGTGACGGCACGGGCGCTGCTGCGTTTGCGTGCCTTCATGGAGGCGGAGACGAACGGCCGCTGCGGCGCCACGTATCAGCTGGAGGAGGGCGTGAGTTCGCGCGTGGAGTGCGCCGCGCGCTGCGCCGTCCAAGGCCGCCACTGCGCCGCCTTCGTGCACGAACCAGGCGCTCGACGCTGCCGCCTCTGCGCCCACCTGCAGACGTCTGACGACAGGTGGTGACAGGCCCTTCAACAGTGGAAAGATCTATACCTGAGCCCAAAATGTGGCACGCTTGATCTTTTTGCATCATTTGTTGTCATGTCAATGTCGCTTGATTGACGACGTTGGGCGCTGTACGTGAACTACAGGGCTGCATAAACTACAGCACTTTTAATTCAATGTTTGTTCACCCGCCCTTTCTGCGTAGTAGGTAGCGTTTGCCCTCGCTCGATGTTTTGCCCCTCCCTTCATCTGTTGGCCATCATCGATTCGGAGACGCTGATCACTCACCACAGTAGGTCAGACATGGCACGACTAGGTGCGTGATGCTTCCTCGCCATGGCGCATGCAAACAACATCAAACGAGCCATTTTCTGGTTAGGTATACGGATGTATCCTCCAGGACCAGAGGTTTAGGTTGCACATACAGTACTAATTATGATTTTGCTTTGTTATGAAAGAACAATTTCTCGAGTACAATTTGAATGGTATTCCGATCCGATCCGATAGATTAGTCGTCCAATGCGGCATTTACGCAACTGATTGATTGATTGATTGTCACGGACAACAGAGCATGTGATCCGCTCTACGATCTTTGCTATCGCTCTCAAGGGAGGCCGCCGCCCGCGCTCGTCTTGTTGCCAGAATATATGTACATGGGTAAGGATAGGTTTCGAAATCGATCCATTGTATGTACAAAGGTGGCGAGAAAGGTATCTTACTCAAACGATGAAGCTCAACAGAATGTGGAGCACAATTTTCTGGGCGTTCGCCCTTGGCGTATTGGGAACCTGTTTAGGTTCGAATGTTTAGGTTAGGCTGAGACCGGTTCGTCAGCCTGGTGACGGTGTCGACTTCAGACGCCGAACCGGAAGTGCTGGAAGTCGGCTGCTACGCCCTCAGCCAGACGTCCTATACAAAGTCGGTCCGCAGCAGGATCGTTAGAGGCTGCTTTGGAGAGTGCGGTTCAGCGAGTGTGGGTGAGCGGGAGCAGAGAGCGCGGCGGCTTCATCGATGCAAGGAAGAACGCTTCGTCTAGGCCACTTCAAGCCCATCTGCTACTGCTCGCTGCGCATCAAGGAAGGAGAAACAGCACGAGCAGAAGATTTCTGCGATTACGCCTGCCCAGATGAAGTCGACAAAATCTGCGGGGGGTTCAGGAATGGCGAACGCCACGTGAGCGTCAGAAGACTGGGTACGCACGCAGTTGGTCACGGTTGCGAGTTTCTGGCACGCGAAAAACTGATCGGACCAATCTGAGCAACCTGTCCTGTCGAAGGGCAATCAACATCGTTCTGCGGTTTAAGCAAGTGGTCAAGTTTTGCATGCGTGTGTGGGTGCCTGCAAGATGCCTGTGGATGTGTACATTGCACATGCAAATGTCAGCGTATGTAGGCACTAGACACCAACGTCCGCTAAAGCCCGATTTATAACCATGGGACACGGACACGGACACGGCAAGGGACATGGACACGTACACGGACACGCAAATATCCGGCCCCGATTTATAACCATAAATCTTTTCGCAACGGATGCGGCTCAAAATTGAAGCATACAGTAAGACAAAATGCAGAAGCAAGTGGGGCGGGCTGGGCAGCGGGCTGACGAGCGGCGACGACGGCTGGCGACAGCTGGGGCTGCTGGTCTTGACCGCGCAGCTGCTGACGGCGGAGGAGGCAACGGGGTGAGGTATCAGCTCGGAAGCTGGCGGCCGGTGGGAGGCACACAGCTCTTCCCAAACCTGCCCGACCTCGCGCCCCTTCAACCTCGGCCGAGAGCGGTGGCGGCTACTCGCTCTCCCTCTCCCCAAAATTCCCCAAAATCGCCCGCCCTCGTGGCCCTCGATTCCCGCGCGCTCGCCCCCCTCTCTGCTCTCTCCCTGAGTTCGACCCTCGGCTTCTAACCCACGCTCGTGTCGCGCCGCGCTACTGTGTAGTGGACGGACACCTCTCTCCTTTTCTCCCTTTTTCTCCAAAGCCAGGACGCGCCGAAGCCCGAAGGCACAACAGTCGCACGCGCCTGCTTCACACGCACCACTCTGCACTCGCGCGGCCCAACTCTCAAAAGGGGACGCGCTCTAAAGCCGAGAAACGCACAGAGTGACCGACAGACGTACCGGTCACTGCACAGGCGCGCCCAAATACTAAAACGCGCCACAGAAAACCATCGTCCGACAGCCGGCTGACGCAATCACTAGGTTACTGTAGGACACCGGTTCAACTCACAACCAAATAGAAAACCGAACAAAATAAAGCCAACGGGGTATGGGGGGGGGGATGGGGAAGTGGACGGGGGAAAGGGTGAGGGACTTTACAGTCTCCCTCCCCAATGTGGACACCGTCCACCAAGCAGCGTGTCGAAGCGACGGGGGGAATGTCGATGCCCTGGGGACCCAAGCACTCACAGGGCCTTTAGTGAGCACCTTGCCGTTCAGTTGATCGAGGAAGAGGCGGTCGACGCCGCGGCGCTGCCGTGAGGTCGAGCGCGCATCTCCTCCTGCTGCTCCTTCTCCAGTCGCTTCTTGAGCTTGGCGAGCTCCGCGTCGAACACGGCCTGCCGTTCGGCAGTGAGCCTCGCTGGGAAGCGAGCCGTCATGCTGGCCACCCGGGCCGACAACGACGCCTTCTCGCTCCTCAGCGTCGCCAACTCCACCCGCATGTCGTGCAACTTGCGGTCCGCCTCCTTCTTGGCTTGGAAGTTCTTCTCCGCCTCCCTGGCGAGCACCAGCCTGACCTTGCTCTCGATCCTCCCCAACCGGAACAGGGTCAGCTCGCTGTGCCCCAGAGCCGACACGACGTCGCTCATCAGAAGGCGCAGCGCCGGTGGGACGCTGTTCAGGTCGACGACGCTCTGCACCAAGTTGTGCTGAAGATTCGGCAGAGCTTGCTCCATCAGCATGGCCTGCGGCCACATCTCTTGAACGAGTCGGATGCTGTCACGGCGCTCGACGGTCGTCGTGTCGCGCGAGACCTCGTTCATCGCCCTGATCAGGACGTTGAGACGGCCAGACCAGCCTCTCAGCATGACCAAGTCGTTCACCACTCTGTCGGCATCGCCCCAGTTGGTGGGTGCCAACAGTCCGCCAATGAGCTCGACCGAGCGCTTCAGCGCGTCGGCCTCGTCGCCGACAATCCCGCGCTGGTGCAGTTCGGTCACCGGAGTCCCGGCCTTGAAGCCGTACTGGACGCTCCCCTTGATCAAAGCGACCGTCTCGCCGGTATGGAAGAACCAAAGCCGACGGGCCAGCTTGAACACCGGTTCCCTACTTCTGCCGCACATGCCCAGACGAATCGACGCGCAGAAGAAGTGGGCCATGAGGATGGGCCACAACGCTTCCACGTCCGCCTGCATGTACCGCCCGACCGCTAGCTGCAGCTCCTGGTGGCGCTCGTGCAGGTGCGCGAACGCCTGCTTCTTCCGGCTTCTCTCGTCGAGAGTGACCATGGCGCTGGTATCGCTCATCGCAATGGCGTCGGCGTTCTTGGACACGGTGGTCCACACCTTCCTCATGCTGCGCAACCGAGCCACGCAGATACCAGCGTCGTCACCGTCCTCTCTCATTTTCTCGCTGCCAGTTGATCCGATGTCGGTGTAGCCGTTCCAGAACTGTAGATCCAGGAACCTGATCCCTTTCTGGTCCGGGGCTACTGGAGTGCGCACCGACACGCCGAAGGTGTTGTCGAACGCGTCCACGACCGTCGGGCCCCAGTGCACGAGCAGGTTGTCCTGCATCAGACGCAACAGGCACTCCGGCAGCTCGATCACGGACTCGTGTGGCGGCGCTCTCTTCCTCCCAGCGCACGACCGCACGTCCACGATCAAAGGAACGCCATGGAAACCCGAGAACTGCATGTAGCAGATGAACGGTCCGGCAACCTCCTTTCGCGCTGGCGAGATCGGGTAGTTCCTTGCGACTCTGCTCTCGCTCTCGTAGTTGTTTTCCAGCAGCACGACCTTGACGCCGAACATGAGCATGCTCAGGCCGTCCTGTGCCGCGGAGAGGCTGTTCACCTCCTTCTCCAGCACAGCCAAGTCGATCCGGCGAGGGTTGCCGTGGATCGGGACAACTGGAGCTACGTCATAGCTTAGCTTGCCTCGCTGGAAAGCGTGCACATCCTCGACGAACGAGTAATTCAGCGGCGCAACGCTCTTCCAGGGCACCAGCTTCTCGTCCCACTGGTCTTCGTCGGTGACGTCGAATCCTCCCTGAGGCAGTCGACCCGACTGGTAGACGTATTTCAGATTTGCGTCAAGCGTCTCATCCAGCCACGCCCTCACCCAGGACCGCTCCTGCTCGCCTAGCTCGCCAGCATATTTGAGCAGATGGCCATGCTCGAGCACCACTGTCCGTCCGAGCTGCGCGCGCCCTTTCAGGCGAACGGCGCTCTCCAAGACGTTGGGGTCCTGCACCCTGATCACAGAGTGAGTCTCGCTGACCGGTGCGGCAGCGCCACCCTGGCCCTGGTCGGGGACATCGTTGGTCTCCATTGCCTCTTCGGGCGAGCGACGGTCGTGGGCCTGCAGATCGTCAGACTCGTCGCCGCCAACTTTGCCGTCGTCGGAGAGTTGCTCCCTGGTGGGGACTTCCAACTGGCCTGACTCCTCGACCATCACCGGCTCGCTTGGTAGGTCGCGTTGTTCCGCTGCGGCACGCGCGGCAACGATCGCCTCGACGGCGGCTCGTTCCTCTTCGGTCTGACCGCGGCCCTTCTTCGCCCGGCGGCGCAGGTGCTTCGCCTTCTTGTGGCGCTCCTCACCCTTCAGACCGACCAGAGTGGCTCTCGCCGTGCCCCTGGCTCGTGCGGAGACAAACGCCTCGATGCTGGCGACTTCGCCCTCTCGAATCATCCGACGCTGCGTCTTGCAGCACTCATCCAGCAGCTTGCGCCGGTGCGCCACCAGGCTGCGGCGAATGGTGTCCGCCTCCAAGAGGTTGAGGGTGTTCATCTGCAGGCAGACTCTCTTCCTCAGCTTGGTGAACACTTGGCCACGCAAGGCCCTCGCATACTCGCGGTGTCCTGCGATGGAGCGCTTGCCTCTCTTCTCCTCATTCTTCAGCCAGCGAGCGAGAGTCGTGTTCACTCTGTCCGCGAGCCAAGAGTACAGCTTGACCCACGGCAGCTCGTCGCTGTTCTTGGTCGGCCACTTCTTGACGCTCTTCAGGGCCTTGACTATGGCGCGATCGAGGTTCTTCTCCGTCGACGGAGCGAACGGAGTTCCTCCTCCTCCACCGATGGAGGTGCTTTCCAAGGGACCCTCCTCGAGGTAGCCCTGTGGAACGCGCCCAGTCTTGTCGACGGCGGCCACCATCGGCACCATCCAGGGCACCGACGAGTTCCCCCACTCCATGCGGTCCGTTTCGTCGCTCGCTCCCTGACCGCACGGATCCAGGACAGCGATCTCCTCAGCTGTGGGGAAGACGGCCGTGCCGACCTGGTTGCCCTTCCAGAACGACAGAAGCATGTCGCTTGGCAGGCATCGTCCAATCGAACTGCGCAGAAAGACCTTGACTCGGCCTTCTGGTGCTTGGACTTCCTCCCAAGTGCTGTCGTCGTACTCGGCGGGGTCCACGGCTGGCACCGTGATCGCGATCTGGCCCGCCCCCATGACGGTGATCCACGGCAAGGTCAACTGGCTCTGGTCGGGACGGCACAGAGCAGTCTCGAACGAGACCTCCTCAAGCCGACGCACCTGGTCCTCGACCGTCTCTGGCACATACGCGGCCTGCTGCTCGCCGGTCTCGGCCAGCCTTGCCTTCTTCTCGGCCAGTTCGCCCTCGAGCTTGACGACTTCGGCGGCAGTCGACATGAAGCGAGCAGCCTCCCGACCCAACTTCGGCCCTGCCTTGTCTCGAGCTACGTCACTGTCCTCCTCGACGTACTCGTCCCAGACTGTCAAGTACCGGGAGGGGTCCCTCTCGTCGTCCTGACTGCTGTCGTCACCGCTGCTCTTACTACTAGAGACGGGGGACGGGGGTTTCGACGGGAGGAGCTTCTTCTTCTTGACCTTCTTCGAGGGGGTCGGCTTCGTCTCCTCGGTCTTCTCGACGGCCGGCTCGGCCTCCTTGCCCTCCGCTCGCCGCTTCCACCAGTCGGCGTAGTGCTTGGCCTCGTAGATCTTCTTGGCCTTGCGCATGGCTCGCTCATCCATGAGACCTTTCGGCCTCTGGAAGGGGGGAGGCGGCGGCGGCATCACGACCGTGTCGCTGCCCTGCGCCTTCTCCGTACCCTTCTTGCTCTCGAGCCGTCGCAGAGCCTCCTTCGCTCTCTCCTTGGCGCGGGGACTGATCCCCTCTCTCAGCTTCTTCGGCACCGGAGGCGGGGATGGCCGACGCTGGGCCTGCTCAGAGCGCCCGGGCGACGATGAGCTCGAAGGAGACCCCCTGACGTCTCGAAGGAGACCCCCTGGCGCGGAAGGGCTGCCGCTCGCTGCCCAACCGGCCTCGCATCATCGCGCCTCGGCCTCTGCCCCTGCTCCTGCCTTTCTTTGCCTTGCTCATGCGGTGCTCGCCGTGCTGGCCACGCACAGACGGCTGCCGCTCCTCGTCGCTCTCCTCGAAGTCGCTCCGGCGGCTGGGCCGCTCCTCCTGACGCTGCCGTCCACCGCTGGCTGCCTCCTGCACGTCGCCCGCGCCCTTGCCGAAAGACTGGCGGCTCGCGGCACTCTCGCGCCTGCCCCGCGGAGATGGGCCCTTTCGCTTGGACTTGCGCCCACTCATCTCGCAGCTGCTCACGAAAGTTGACGACGCGCTCTCGCCTGAACGAGAATCGCCACGCGATGACGCGACGTCCTGTCGACACAACGCGACGAGTCTCTGAGACTCGGTTGTGGACACGCATCCTATCTCGCTGCGCTGGGAAGTTGGGGTGGGGCTACGCCGCGCGTATTGCACACCACACACTTCCACAATGGCCATGCAGTTGGCTCTGCCACTCTTCTTCCTGTGGCGGTTGGCGACTTCGGCACTCTCCTTGCTGTTCGACGGCGCGTCGCTCCTCACGACGTCGGCCTGCTTGAGACGGCCACTCTTTCGTCGACAGTTCTCCTTGCTCAGCCGGCACACCATGACGCCCTGCAGCAGCAGCAATTCCGGCTGCTCCCCGCGCTGCTCGTCACTTCCTCTGGACGCGACGCGACCCTTGTCGACGCCGGCCAGCTCGCAGAGCTCTCTGCTCTCGAGACGTGCCGCCTTCTTCTTCGGCTTCGGCCAGTCGCTCTTGTGCGGCTGCCACTCCTTCTCCAGGGCGTGGACACTGGACTCGTCCACTCTCGACACCGTGCCCCGGTCCTTGGTGAAGCCCTCCTCCTTGCAGAACTCTTGCAGTCCACTCAGAACGATCGCTCGCAGAGTGTCCACACTCGGCCTAGAGTGGGCAGGACTGCACTGCGCCGTCAGCTTTCGCTTGCTGTCGGACTCGTTCTGCCTGTCGTGTTGAGGAAAGTCGCTCAACAGACACTTGCCACTCGGCGTCGTGAACTTGAAACCGAAGGCCTTCAGAGCACCAGAGCCCATGATGCCTTCGTGCAGAGGCGACTTGTGCATGCCCCCAGTGATCGTCAATGGCAGCTTCTTGGTGACTCCGTCGACCGTCACGTCGACCTTCACCGTGCCCAAGATCCTGACCTCGTCGCCTGAACTCGAACGTAGCTGTGCGCTAGTTCTCGTCACTTGAGCCAGAAAGTCGTCGACTCTCAAATGACTCATCAGGCACTCCACGTTGCGCTTGTCGATCAGCAACGAAGGACCTGCACCGGTGTCAGCCAGAAGACGCACGTGCTGCTGACCGTCGATCTGGGCGAGCACGACTGGCGTTGGTCCTTGGCCAGTGTCGCCGTCTCCCTTCTCCACGCTGGACTTATTCCAGGCCAGCTCGTTGATCTCCACCCCGTTGCTCTCGAGCACGTCCAAGGCCCTGTCCCAGCTCTTCTCCTCCTGCTGGACCGACCTGGACTCAGCGCTGGGGGTAGGCGTGTACTGCTGTCCGGCAGTCGCCTCTCCCTCCCTAATTCGAGACTCCGTCTCGTTCTTCATCGGCGCCGATGGGTGGGTCTCGACCATGTGCGCGTTCGCGCCTCCGCCTCTCCAACTGCCTCCGCCACCTCGCTGGCTGCCGCCGCGCCCGCGCCCAAAGGGTTGGGTGGTGCCGTTCGGGCAGTCGCGTGCCATGTGGCCTTGGCCATGGCAGTTGTAGCACTTCATCGGTCCAAAGCGCTTCTGCGGAAACGCCGGCGGTCCATCCGCCTCTTTGGACTGGCGAAAGTCGGCAGTGAAGCTCCTCGGTCCTGGCGGCTCTTCCTGTAGAGACGCCTGCTGCCTGCGCCCGCCGAAGGACTGCGACTCTTGTCCCGTCGCGTACTGTCCATGCTGGTTGCGCTTCTGAGACTTCGACTGTCTCACTGGCCCTTGGCCAGACGCCCTCGTCGCCAGCTGCTCCTCGAGTAGCTGCGCCCTCTTCACACGGGCCTCGGCCATCTCACCGGCGCGACGCAACCACGTGACAATGTCGTCCAACGGCTGTGCGTGCATGGAGAGCAACTGCAGCGTGTACTCTTCCGGCACCAAGCGCATCAGCACCTTCTTCACTTCTGCCTGCCACTGCTGCATCGAGTGGTCAGGGTAGGCCTTCGTCACGAGATCCCAGATCTCGGCCACCAGTTCGTCGACAGTCTGCGCTCTCCAAGTGAGCGCCTGCAACTGGTGCCAGTAGTAGAGCTCGTGGCGGTTCGCTCCGTACAGCTCCGGTAGCTTCCCTGCGATCTCATCGTACGACAGCGACTCCCGGCCGGTCTGCCGCTGGTACTTGATGAGCGCGAGTTCCGCAGGTCCAGAGAGCCAAGTCATGAGGTAAAAACCCCATCTCGAGCGCGGCTCGTCGACGCCCTTGACTTGTTGCTCGAACCGGAACAACAGAGCGTCCACCGTCATCTTGTCGGCAGGCGTGCCAGAGAAGCGTCCAAACTTCTCGATCAGGTCCTTCCTGTAGGGCCTCGCCTCCTCGGCCGACATGTCGTCGTCGCTGCTAGCGCACTGCGCTCTGTCGGCAGCGTTCTCGAAGTTCGGCTGCGGCACTCTCCCCTTTCTTCTCTCAGCCACAGGCGGCGGGTCCTGGTAGACCGTGAATGGTGTCACGGGCCTGTGCTGCCCATCTCCGAATGGGTTCGTCTGGGAGGCCGCTCTCTGCTGCTGTCGACGCAACTCCTCGTTGTGCTGTCGACGCAACTCCTCGCTCTCGCTGGTCGGCACGACGAATCGGTAGCCGCCCGAATTCGCCGAAGTAGACGTGTTGACTGCGGCGTTCGCCGTCTCACTCTGCCGGTCGTCGAACGGACCTCGGTGTCCGTCGCCGCATGCGGGGGTACTGCACACTGGCAGCATCGCCGGCGGTGGCGCGTCCCAGACGCCCACGGCCCTCGCGCTGGCTGGCACAAACGGATTCGTGCTCAGTAGCGCGCCCCCTCTGCCGGCCTCTCCGTTGTCGACGTCGCCTCTTTGATCTCCGCCGACGCCAGCGCCCATTGTTGTCGACGGCGCTCTCTCTTTCTCTCTCGGCGCCTCTCTCACCAACGCAACAGAGGCGTGAAATGCGGCGGCGCCCGGCGCCAGACCTGCAGCGGCCGGAATGCCCATCGGCGCGCTCGACAACGCCACTCCGTTCGTCTGACCTTGACCGCCGGTCTTGTCCAGCGTCGCGGTCGCTCTCTCCGTCGAGTTGACTGGCGGCGGCGCTCCCAGAGCTGCCAGTGAAGCGGTGTCGCTAGCGGCGGCGCCCAGCGCCAGTCCCGCGGCCGGAAGACTCAACGGCCCAGCAGACACGCTCACTCTACCGCTCTCGCCGGCGTCGCTCCTTGCAGACGCGATGGTCGCTCTCTCTCCTCCACTCGCGGTCGCCACCGTAGACACAGAAGTCGACGCCACTTGCCCTTGCTGCTGACTGGCTTGCACGACGCCATCCACTGACGGGAAGGTCGGCATTGAAGCGCTTGACGACGGCGTCGAGACGACGGGTAGCTGCTGCAGAAGCGACACGCCGGCGGAGAGGCTGACCCTATGTCGAGCCTGCTTGGCCTTTAGAGCCTGAAGCTCGGCCGTGTGTCCCTGCAGGAGCTCCGTAATGACCCGAAGCTGCCGCGCCACGCTCCTCTGCGTGACCTTGTCGTCCTCCTCGGCGTCGAGCACTGTCGAGAGCGTGCTGCCGTTCTGCAGGCACTGCGGGCACGTCCCAGACGTAGGCGCCGCCTCACTCGACAGGCAGTCGGCACACAGCATCCTGCTGCAGTCGGCTTCGTCGCACTTCTTGTCCAGGTTCGACACTGCTCCGTCGCAAGCCCAGCACTTCTCCGCTGACTGCGACATCTTCAGCTGCGCTGACGACTCTTCTCCTGTCGACACAGCGAGCTGCTCCGCGAGAAGGCTTCTCGACGCAGGAGGCGGTGACGGAAGTTCCGAAGGCGGGCACCGGAAGCCGAATGCCAGGCCCTCTCCCTCCCCAATTCCGCACTCCGTGCGCGCTTCTCGACGCTCCAAGCGACGCTCTGGGCTCGGCATCCGCCTTGGACTTGACGTGGGTGCGAAGGTCAGTCGCGGCACCACTGCAGAAGCAAGTGGGGCGGGCTGGGCAGCGGGCTGACGAGCGGCGACGACGGCTGGCGACAGCTGGGGCTGCTGGTCTTGACTGCGCAGCTGCTGACGGCGGAGGAGGCAACGGGGTGAGGTATCAGCTCGGAAGCTGGCGGCCGGTGGGAGGCACACAGCTCTTCCCAAACCTGCCCGACCTTGCGCCCCTTCAACCTCGGCCGAGAGCGGTGGCGGCTACTCTCTCTCCCTCTCCCCAAAATTCCCCAAAATCGCCCGCCCTCGTGGCCCTCGATTCCCGCGCGCTCGCCCTCCTCTCTGCTCTCTCCCTGAGTTCGACCCTCGGCTTCTAACCCACGCTCGTGTCGCGCCGCGCTACTGTGTAGTGGACGGACACCTCTCTCCTTTTCTCCCTTTTTCTCCAAAGCCAGGACGCGCCGAAGCCCGAAGGCACAACAGTCGCACGCGCCTGCTTCACACGCACCACTCTGCACTCGCGCGGCCCAACTCTCAAAAGGGGACGCGCTCTAAAGCAGAGAAACGCACAGAGTGACCGACAGACGTACCGGTCACTGCACAGGCGCGCCCAAATACTAAAACGCGCCACAGAAAACCATCGTCCGACAGCCGGCTGACGCAATCACCAGGTTACTGTAGGACACCGGTTCAACTCACAACCAAATAGAAAACCGAACAAAATAAAGCCAAAGGGGGAAGGGGCGGGGGATGGGGAAGTGGACGGGGGAAGGGTGAGGGACTTTACAAAAACAACCATAAACGCTACGACAGTACAGTGCCTACACTAGTTTTAGAATTGTCAAAATTGTTTGAAATATTGGAAAACGTCAACGTTAAAGCCGATGAACGGATGAACGATGACGTTAAACGGATCAAAAACTGTTTACCTATATCCGTCCTTAGCGCTGCGCGGGATTTGCGCAGGGCGCGCCATTTCAAATGTAGGAAGGATACTAGTGTCCGGGGGACAAAAGATAAAAGTTGGCCAACTCGTGTCAGCGGACTGTCCAGGGGACAGGTCCATGGTTATAAATCGGGGTGTCCATGTCCCTTGCCGTGTCCGTGTCCGTGTCCGTGTCCGTGTCCGTGTCCCACGGTTATAAATCGGGCTTAAGGAGAAGGTTGCAGAGCAACAACATTTACTACCCAATCCATCCGCTCTTCAGTCAGTACGCACTCCACAAGCCAGGCATCGCTCGTTAGCGAGCCAAGCACGACGCCGCAGAGGCCGATGATGCATGCGGGCGCTGTCTTGGATGGTGAGTCTTTTTCTTCGGATCATTTGAATGTGAGCGGCGACCTGCGCCTCCCCAGCCACGAGCGACGAGGCGACTACCACGGCGACGGCTCCGACGCTGCTGCGTTCGCGTGCCTTCAAGGAGGCGGAGGGGAACGGCCGCCGCTGCGGCGCCACGTATCAGCTGGCGGAGGGCGTGAGTTCGCGCGTGGAGTGCGCGGCGCGCTGCGCCGTCCAGGGCCGCCACTGCGCGGCCTTCGAGCACGACCCAGGTGCTCGACGCTGCCGCCTCTGCGCCCACCGTGAGGCACCTGACGACGGCGCCGACGGACCCCTGATGAATGGCAGGATGTTTCTATGACGCTCATTTAAGCAATTTTTTCGATTATTATGCGTTGTTCGTCGCCAATGTTTTGTGTCCGAGGTAGGCGGAGAGGAACGGCCGTTGCTGTGCCACGTACCTATGTAACAGCAAAAGGAGGGCGTGAGAGGGACCGTGAGAAGGAGGGCCGGATCCTGAGCCTTTGCCTGAGCACAACTTGATCCGCTTATAATCAATCGTTGTTGTGCGTCCCTTGCATGTCAACGTTGCTCGCAATCGTGCGTGCCGCTTCAACGAGTAAATTTTGTTTTTGTTTGTACCGTACTTTTTAGGCTACACGCAGCCATGCTGCTGCTACATGTACAACAGTTTGTAATGACTTTGGCTGACTGAATGACTGAAGGGCTGCCAACGCCACCTCCACCTTGCTGTGGACCATGTGACAGAGGACAACGGATTGTTAGAATTTATCCATTGCTATATGTGTTGCCTCGACCGAATTCAATCCTCAAGGAGCTCCGAGGAACGCAGTGTGCCTTCGAGGCCATCTCACGAAGCGGAGTTCTCCTGCGCCCTGATCGGCAAAGATCGGCCGGGGTGGCCGTTCCTCGTCTGGCGCTGTCAAGCGCTGTCTGGCCACCGTGCGACGCTGGAAGTCATTCTGGCACGCTGTGATTGTGCGCGCACCTATCGGATAGAGTGACTCGCCTTCTATCGCGACGCTCGTCCCTTGGCTCGTTGGCCGCAGTCAGATAAGAGTAGGCTGTTTACATACCTGTAACCGGGTCAGAGGGGGGGGGGGGTTGAAGGTTTGGGGCACACCTGTAATTGGGGGGTTGGGTGGGTTTGAGGGCCCGCAGAATCTTTCAACCGCCCCAACTCCCCTCCAAAACCCCCAGAATTTTTCCAAGGGATTTTCACTCTGTATAAAACGGTAAAAGTGAGTAAATGTTGGCGTATTTCAGTGCTTTTCAATGTTATATGACCATTAAACAGCTAAATATCACTGTTTAGACCCCATTATACCCATTTTGACCAAAAGTACCAGTATAACTCAAAGAATGGCAAGCTACTTCCCCACATTTTACTCCAGACACTCCCCCCCCCCTCCAGAATTGGGCCATTGCCCCCCCCCCCACACTTCCAGACCCAGTTATTACAGGTATTGTTTGGGGGTGGGTAACTTGAGCAAAAAGTGGGGGAACCGAAAATTTTTTTACTCTGTGAAAACTCTGTGATGGTTCTTTTTGGTAAAAAATGGGTATCGTCTCTAAGTAGTGTTATTTACTGTTTTATTGACCTAGACTGAAAAGCACTAAAAACACCAACATTTGCTCACGTTCATTGTTTTTTGACATGGTGAAAATCCTTTGGGAAATTTCTGGGGGAGAGTTGAGATGGTTGGGGGGGGGGTGGGAGTTGGGGCATACTTAACGCCTAATCGCGTGCGTGCGTGCGTGCGTGCGTAGAGTGGGTATCACACGCGAATTTCAAATAGCGCAGTGGTCAGAGGTTTTCTGATTCGAGAGAACTCGACACCGCTGCCAACAAACATCGAGTCGGTAACCGTTTCCCTGCGTAAAGCGCTGGTCAAAAGAACAAATGGAAATAAACAAACGGCAAACAAATCTGTGGAACAGAAATACGAAAACAATGTGAAGATTGTCTTGTCGCGAGTTTTGCCACTGCACTCCATCCACACTGTGAGGTGTGTGCCTGTACTTGATGTGACCACTTGAGTCGGATGCTGCACCGACGTTCGGATCGCAAAGTGTCGTGCGGATTTGATGGTTTCCAACTCAACGGCTGAATGATGCGCGTCTTGCTCTTGTCGGTTCAAGCATCGCAACTTGCAGCCCACTCTTGGTTCTCGTCTTCCATCCATTCACAACCTTCTTCTCGCATCTCTCCATTTCCAATTCCCTGCTTCTCGATGTCATTGTTGCGAAGTGGTTCCTGTTTGTCGTGGCTTCCTAACTGATATGCCTTCAAGGGACCGGCGACTGTGTACCTAGTTTCGTTTCTCTTCTTTCTGAGACTCCTTGTGCTAGTGGTAGTGGACGTCGTCGAAGTGGTAGTCGGCTGGACTTCAGCATTGGCGAGACTTTCTCGACGCAGAACTAGAGTGTGAGCAAAGACGATACGGTGAGTGTTGGTTCCCGATGCGTATGGTTCTATACGAGCTGAACCACAGCTCAACGGCATTGGACGCTCTGCTGTGGTCATGAGGCAGCCGGTCTGCGTCGGTCACTTGGGCTATAGGCCAGTCTTCTTGTTGAGGTCATTTTCTATAGTCGAATTGTCTCAATTGTCTCGAAGTGATGGTGCCAGTGACCATCAACAGAAATTTACCGCGAACGGTTTCGCTCTAGGTATTTTCTGACACTCACTGCCAATCCATTTTGGCGACCCATTCAATCGCGACGACGTTCCATTGCACGTTTTTCTTCTGCAGATTCTGTACTGGCATCAAGGATCCCTGTACTGACCGTTGTCTTGTCTCTGTGCCTCCAAAACCGATGCCATTCGCCGTATTTTCAGGTCGTCCATACAATGTGTAGGTACGGTTTTACACGAACCAATTCGAATTTAGGGAAACTCGTTCGCTACACCTCTCCAAACGCCTGCGCGAGAAGAACACACCGGCTGGCGACACGTCAGGCGTCGCATGATCACTAGGCACCGGTCGACATCCGTTGTAGTCGCGTTGGCGACATTTTCCGCAGCAGGCGCAGTGAGCTGTCGGTTGTCAGGCGCGTATTCTCGCAGTTGTTGTTGTTAGTTAGAGTTGGGCGCGTATTTTTTCAAACGTATTTTTTCAAAAAAAATACACGTATTTTTTTGAAAAAGTACGTTGCCGCCTGTATCTTATTTTTAAAAAATACGGTCGTAGTCGTAATCGTAAGGTCACAGTTGTAAGTCGAAGTCGTAAACCTGTATTTTGTTGAATCAGCCAGCAATCGATAATAAAACATTTGTTGTTAAACAATGTACCTTACATTGAACAGCATTTTGTGAGTTGTGTGGTGGGTAAATTTCCCAAAAGACGATTTGTTTTACATCACATTATCCTTACGACGCTTAGGTTTTGCTTACAGTAGGTTTTGGATGCAGCGGACACGGACCCAACAATTGATTCTGCTAGCTTTTGCTATTGCTAGCTCTTCTTCACGCCCTCAATTTCTGTGTCGCGCCCTGTGTCGCGTTCTTAGCTCACTTTGTTGGGTGCCAAATCTCCTGGTCACTCATTACTCCGCTTACGCACCACTCACCCACACACTCACCTCTCACACACACGTACGCACACACACTCCTACACGTCCGCTTGCGTGCTTGCGCAGTTTTACAACATTCAGCGTTCGTATGCACCGATTTCTAAGCTTTGGACACTTCGCTGATGGCTTACTATGATGTATGGTACATGTACATACATGCTCCAAAAATATACAAAAGATACGTATTTTTTCAAAAAAATACCGTATTTTTTCAAAAAAAATACGTCGGTCCAACGTCAAAACGTATTTTTCCCAACTCTATTGTTAGTACAATGTACTTGTTGGCAGTGTTCTCAGATGAGTATTGAACGCCTCTCCCTACTAAAGAGAAATCGGTTTGAATAGAAGAAAACGTCTCTTGGACCGTTTCAAAAAACATTTGTCGTCCCGTGAGCAACTTTACAAAAATCCCCGGCGTTGGACCTGCTGAGGAGACGACACTGGCAAAGTGTGGAGGTGGATTCGTGAAACATGGAAGTTTCATGGACAGTGAATGATTTGGAGGCACGACCGGGCAGGCTCCATACTGCCGGGACGGAATGTGCTTGGAAGATTCGCGGAATGGATCATCCTCCAAGCTCGAGTGAATATTGATTGGAAGTGAGTGTCCGAAGAAACGGTAATTCAAAACACTTCGAAGTGTATGCGCTGATTTGCGCGCCACCGGTCGACAACCCCTGCCATCGTCAACACTTCAACCGAATTGAGAGGAGTACGCAAGAAGACCAGACGACTAGGAGGAGGAGCAGTGCCGATTCTGCAGATTGACTTGACTTAGCTGACCGCTGCCGAGAGAGCACAGCGTGCAGCAGTTGAGATGCAGTGCAGCACGCTAAACTTGAACGTTGCAACGCTGATCATTTCAGTCACGCTCCACTCCAACTAAACACTGCACACGCTCTATTCTACCACGGACGCCTACCTTACTGTGAACTAATTTACGCGTGGGCTGGGCCCACAACCTCTTGCGAGTATACAATTAAGTTCACCAATCCTTGTACACAGTAACGAACGCATCACTAGATGTACGACGGGTACGCGTATCATCCTAACTACTTCTCGAATGTCACCGTTCAACTCTATTTTCAACAACCAACCAAGGCACGAACCAGGCACTCGACGCTGCCGCCTCTGCGCCCACAAGCAGGCGCCTGACGGCGGCCCCTGAAGAATGGCAGTTGGCAGGATGCTCCTGTGACGCCGACTTAGGCGATTTTTACGATTATTGTGTGTTATCCGTTGCCAACCTTGCGTGTGGTAGGCACTTTTCAAATTTCGATGTATGTAGCAGTCAACATGCACATTGAAGCGCATACGGTAGAGATTTAATGGACAAATATGTGTACTTACCTAACATTAGCGTTTTTTATTTGATTTATTTTAGTGTAGTAATTGAGCGTTTCGCCCCTATGCTTAACGCTCAGACTGGCGGGGCTCTTCAGAAGCAACCAGCCTTTAATTATTCTATTTATGTGCAGATTTAGCGGGTATGAACCACATTACTATGAGAAGGTGGGGTATGAACCCGTTTGTACGAATCTAAGAGGGTACTAAACTGTACCTGCTCGGTTAGGGCCACTCTCTCATCGTTGGCGGAGTTTGTAGCTTCCATTTGATCAAGACTCTTAAGGAATGGAGTATTTGCCGACTATTTTCGCTTATTTTTTGATTATTTTAAGGGATGTACCAGATAGATTCTTCAAGTTCGGTATGTCCGATTTGTACGCTGTGCTGTACTGTGCTGTGCACCAGTGCGGATTTGTATTTACGGTAGAATAGTTTGAGCGTTACGATGCGTTGCTATCTCAATGCAGTGAATCAAAGCGATAAAAAATTTTTAATTACTTTTTTTCTGTTGTATTGGGCACATATGCGTTTTAATAGGTTTTCATGGTTGTACATTACTTTAGCTATGTGTTTTACAGTCATATTTTGGTCGCATTTGTTGCAGTGGATGTACTCATCGTGTAAGCTTTTAAGTCTGTTCCACATGTCGGTTTCAGATGAAGTCAGGCGCAGTATACGCAGCGTTTGTCCTCTGAGAATTCCATAGGCCATGTTCTTTGGAACGTTACTGCTAGTCATTATGTAGCGATTAATCTTAAAGTTGTATGCATCCGTTTTATTGTATAGTTGTACTTCAGCATATTTATTTTTAATTTCTACAGTAAGATCAAGAAAATAGGTTTTAGATTCTGTGAGTGTTGTCTTGTTGAGTACTAGCTCTGAGGGGTACATAGATTTGGCTGCATCATGGAAATTGCTAAAGTTGATTGCTAAAATGTCGTCGACATATCTGAATATGTATTGGCTGTTTGTAACTTTATTGTCTTTTAGCCATTTGTATTCAAACCAACTTAAGCATAAGTCAGCTAGTGCACTGCTCACGACCCCTCCTTGTGGACATCCTTTTACTGTATGAAATATAACACCGGCAAATTTCATGTATGAATTTTGAAGTATGTCTTTGCAGAGTTCTTTGACTTCATTTTTTGTGCCAGCACTGGGAATTGCTTTGAAATTCGTTTAGATAGGCGACTTTAGCATATTTAAGCGATACGTAGTCCGTTTTTGCGTTCCGGTGGCATAGGTCGACTATGGAGTTAATGCCTTCCATTATGGTGAAGTGCTCTAATGAAGGAAATAAAGCACTGAAGTCTCCAGAGTAGATAGTGTCTACTGTAGCTATGTCTTTCAGTTTCTCGGCTACTGTATATGAGTTGTTGATTGATACGTAAACCTTGGTTCTGTTTCTTGAATATATCGCGTTGCAGTAGTTGCGAAAATGAACCGTGTAGTGGCAAAGGAACATTTTGCAGATTTTTTCCAGGTCTTTTGAGGTGGCATTCTTGGCTGCTACAATTGTCCGAAGTTGCGGTGGTTCTTTATGTAGTTTTGGGTTGGCAAAGATGATTGGTATTTCATCGTGTTTATGAGTTGTTCTTGAGACACGGTATTTTTTACACAGTTGGTTGTGTATAGATGTCACCTTTGCTGCGTCAAAATCAGTTGGTGCATAAGTTATATTCGCTTGATGGACAATATCGTTGTTTCGTATTTGTAAGCCACATTCTTCTGCTAGTTTTTTGTAGTAGTAATATTTGCAGGTAAACGAGTAATTGCCAGGCACTTTGTCTGTAGTGGTGATCATGTAGTTCTGCTGAAGTTGCTTAAGGTAGTGTTTGCTTTTGTTTTGTAGTTTTTGGTTGGCGTCTTGGCTGATGGTTTGTTGAATCCGTTTGTTGATTTGTTGTAGGGTGCACATTTCTATTTTTAGTAATTCTGAGGCTGTAATAATTTGTTTTGCTGCAAGTGAGAATAAGTAGGGTTTTATTTCACTATGGACTGTCTCTGCGATTTTGTGTTTATTTTCGAAAATGTTATTTTTGTATTTAGTTCCAAGTGCCATGCACTGTCTAAGTCCGTCATCTTGAACAATGTTCAGGTCTCCAATCATCACGTGTCCTATGACTTTATGGGCAAATAGTTTGTTGCATCCACAGTTCTGTTGGTTTTTTAGAGCATTTATTAGTTTGTATTTATCAAGGTTTTTTAATTCTCTAGAGTAGTTAGTAAACTTTGTCCATAATGGTGGGGCTGTTTTGTATGTTATTTGGGTGTCCCATTCTATTTCTGGTAGTGGTCTTTGGATGATTTTGCAAATGTTGTTTTTAGATATAATTTTGTTAATCCCTATTTTTGATACAGAGCTATGCACATGTGTGATTGAAAGTCGTTTTATTGGCTTCTTTATGGTGGATGTATTATTAGTATTTTTCGTTCCTTTTAATAAGAAGCTAATAAGCAGAGAGGTCACTTCGGTGTTGTACTTTTTTTGAAGACATTTTTGTACAATTAATTCGATAAAGCGTTTTTTCGATTTTTTAAGTTCGTGAAATATTTTGTTTTTATTGATGGTTTTTATTTTGGTCAGAAATTGGGCTACTGTCATTTCGTCTAGGATAATTGATTTAGAAGTGTTTTTATGTTTTTTGTTAAAATTTATTTTTCTAGCACGTTGTAGCTTAATACCTTCAAAGTATGGATTTTTGTTTGTAGGGATTCTGAGCACGTCATGTAGACTTTGTATTGTACCCAGTGATGACATGTGCGTGTTCAATCCGTAGGGGTACAGAGTGTTGGCTTGTTTCATCCAGAATTTTTCGGCATCTAGACGGGTTTTGTTGTCAGTGTCGTTGTGGATTGTTTGGAGGATTTCAACTCTCATGTCTTTGACAGTATGCTCGTTATCTCTAAAGTGTTGATAGAGTCTCACGTGTGATTTATTGTTGATGACAGCTCTCCGATGTTCTCTAAAGCGGGTAGATAGTTGACGTTTTGTCTCACCTACGTACTGGTAGCCACATTTAGCGCATGTTATCATGTACACCAGATTCTTCGTATTGCAATTCCTAGAAGGGTGGGAGCGCGTTTTGTTGGCCAACCCCTACTTAGAACGAGTTCAGTATCTGCTGGCCGACCTAAACTCGGAAGGGAAGAGAACGAGGAAAGCGCAGCGGCTCATCGACAGGAGAGAGGGTGAGGACCTTGTTTGCGTTTGCTTCCACTACTCCTTGCTTTCTTGGCTTTGCATGTGCAACAGCGCATGTGTCTCTCTTTCCAAATTCCGCTGGTCGAATCATCCTCAGACAGATCTATTGCCGGCACCATCTTCAGCAGCAAAAAGCCGCCTATCTGTCGTAAAACGGGCGGCGGTGGCGACTGCTTCTTTCGCTCTGTCTGCTTTTTTCTATCTGGCAGCGAGCAATATCATGCGATAGTCCGTCGCGAGCTGTGCCAGTTTATTCTGCAGAACTGGCCGGCCCTGCGCGACTACGCGGACAAGTTTTCCTCCGCGGAAGACTACTTGAAACATCGCTGGGACGCCGTGGTCGTAAACGGCAAGAGCGTCCGTGTTCAACGTGGCGATCTCTGTAAAGTTGGCTCCTGGGCGATCGAGTTTGAGTGCTGGGCCGTCGCCAACTGGCTCGACGTCAACATCTTTGTCTACAGCGCTGACGGAGGTGACAACGGCTGGGCTGTCTACGTCCCAGGCGGCTACGGGAAGTGTGATGCGCCGCCGGACGACCTGAGATCTCGTCCATCCATCTATCTGCGCAACTCTGGCGGGCATTTTGAAGTTGTGACATCTGTTTAACTTCTTTGCTCGATTTGATTGAACTTATGATCTGATCAATTTTTTCCGACATTTATTTGATCTCACACTGTTTGTGCAATCGTTAGTGATTTTCTGTCATTCTGGTGTCAATTCGTATTGAGTAGGTTTGTGTTGGATTGCTCATCGTCAGAGGTCAGAGGATCAGGCTCATGTTCGAGGAGCACCACTCTGATGTCAGAGACAGTAGTTAGTTCGGGTTGAACAGACCTTTTTGAGGTAGGGAGGGAAAACAGTGGGTTTCTATTCCAGCGTTCAGAACAAGGAAATTCGTTCATCACACAACCGTTTCATTATTCTTTGGCGTAAATAATAAAAATAATGAAACAGCTGTGTACAGTACACGTATGACTACACACCGAGTGCGCCGCGCGCTGCGCCGTCCAAGGCCGCCAGTGCGCCGCCTTCGTGCACGAACCAGGCACTCGACGCTGCCGCCTCTGCGCCCACAAGCAGGCGCCTGACGGCGGCCCCTGAAGAATGGCAGTTGGCAGGATGCTCCTGTGACGCCGACTTAGGCGATTTTTACGATTATTGTGTGTTATCCGTTGCCAACCTTGCGTGTGGTAGGCACTTTTCAAATTTCGATGTATGTAGCAGTCAACATGCACATGCCGCAATTTGTCACACACTCTCACATACACATACGTGTACATACATACACATACATTGTACGCGACCATACATACACCCACCCAGACATGGAAACATGTGCCTTTTAGACGATGGTTCATTTAGGGAGGGGGTGTAATTATAGGGGGGGGGGGGGGCTTATTAACTCAAAGTGGTCTGGGGAGGGTGTATTATTATAGGGGGGGCTAATAATAGGGGGGCTAATTATAGGGTTTACGGTAGTGGGCAACGCAGACTCACGGCCGTGCATGCGTGTCAGTGCGTGCGTGCGTGCGTGCGTGCGTGCGTGCGTGCGTGCATGCGTTTCACGGTCGCCTTGGCTGTTCGGTTTTAGCGGTATAAGGTAGATGAACGACGTGCACTGGACCCACTATTTGGAGTCCCTAACCTTTGGCGCGTCTAGGCCCGTCGCTGAAGTAAAGCGGCCTTCCGCGTCAGTTGTATGTACCTACATACCGTAGCTGTACCGACATGAACAGCCTGTTGTGCCCGTGGAGAGCGAGCGGGCAGCGCGTCAGGATCGCCATGGAGCGGGCCAACACAACCTAGGCTCTACGACCTTTTCTGCGACTCACATTCGCGGCAACGTCGAATTGACGCCAGTGGTCGCGCTGCCTTCGACGCGGCAATCCCAGCGACTCCCTGCTAGGCACCGACAAGTAGAGATGGCGGTGCCCTTCGCGATACTGTCGCTCGTCCTTGCCATGTTCGCATGCTCCAGCAGTGGTACGGAATGCGAGCACAGCGGCACAGCCAGTCTCAGACTGCGCCCATTCCAGGCGCCGAAAAAGTGGTGGGGGTGGGCTGCTTCGCAGAAAGCCAGATCTCGTTTCAGAAGTCTATCCGCGTCAAGAGTGTCGAGGAATGCTTCGACGGCTGCGGATCAGCGGTCGTGGGTAAGCAGGAACGCAGTGCTCGTCTCGCCTCGATGACGCGTCGGCGTGAGCCGCCACTACTCTGCGCTGCGCTGCTTAGGCCAGTACAAGCTGACCTGCTTGTGTTCGCTGCTCATCGACGAAGGAGAGCCGCCCCAGAAGAGCGCCTTCTGCGACGCTCACTGCCCATACGAAGTGGACAAGATCTGTGGCGGAGTGGCAAACGGTCAGCGCCACATCACTGTCAGAAGGCTGGGTATGTGCCACCGCTTGCACAGTCCGCCGACAGTCCCGTCAGAGTTGGCCAACCCACTGGCCTGCTCCTTAGAAGACGGCGCCGAGGCGGCGACGACAGAAACGAGCACCGAGACAAGGAAGGCGACGACATCTACCAGTGCTGTCTCAAGCGCTGCAGCCATCTGTGAGACACTTTGGTTTGATGACTGCGTCGAATCGTATGTATGTTGTATGTACATACTTCTATCACCGCAGCCGCGAGCGACGAAGCGCCTACCACCGTGACGGCACGGGCGCTGCTGCGTTCGCGCGCCTTCACGGAGGCGGATGGGAACGGCCGCTGCGGCGCCACGTATCAGCAGGAGGAGGACGTGAGGTCGCGCGTGGAGTGCGCCGCGCGCTGCGCCGTCCAGGGCCGCCACTGCGCCGCCTTCGAGCACGACCCAGGCGCTCGACGCTGCCGTCTCTGCGCCCAGCAGCAGACGCCTGACGACGGCGCCGACGGGCCCCTGATGAATGGCAGGATGTTTCTGTGACGCCGACTTAGGCGAATTTTTCGATTGTTGTGTGTTATTCGTTGCCAATGTGGCGTGCGGTAGGCACTTTTCGATAAACATAGCACTTGACGTGCACGTGTCGCAATTCGATTAGTGGGCGGTTATTGATTACTGTGCGGGTCGCCATTCAGCGTCAAGTTGTTTCTGTCGTGTGCTTGGCATGTCAACGTGTTGTCATACACGGGTTCTCCCCGAGTTTGCTTTTAGAGTAGTCGCTACAAATTTTGCTTGTGCTGCGTAGTACTGTATGTATCTTTTACACCTGATTCACACGACCAAATCGGAGCGGGCATTTAGCGGCAGAATCTACATAGGAGCGAGATGCGATCAACCGCGCCCATCAAACGATGATTTGTCTTTCATTACAGCGCACAATTGCACACACCATTGCACATAGTGTATGTACCATCGTCTGTCGAGTTGCAACTGGCACATCCTAGTAAAGAAAACACATCACGCTGACACCACAGCACGTCCATGGCGCAGCACAACACGATCTACAGTTGGTGACTTTCGAATTAAAAAAAGCACTAACAACAAAGCAAAGACGTGTCGGCAAGGTGGCCCCGTGGTCGAGAATTGGACAATGTTCCACAAGGTCCTGAGTTCCATTTGCGAGGGCCCGAGGACTTCCTTTCTGTAGATTTTTTTCTGGTCATCCTTGCCGTAGAATTCGGTGTAGGGCCAGACAGGCATGCGCTTGCATGCGCCAGACAATGCTGCTAATGGAACTTGAAGATCGGCTGGCGCACAGCGGTGATGCAGTTGTTATCGTCTCTGTTCGGGGGTCAGCAATTCTAGGCGAGCTTCTCCACGTGTTGTCCAACAATTCTCTTGCTTCCCTCTCATCATTGTTGACCTTCCACGAAAGCTTTTAATGTCGCTCGCCAATGAGGGAAACGTGATCGGTCGTCGGCTGATGGCGGTGACGCGTCCTCGCGTCGCCAGAGGCGACGCCATTTAACGAGACGCCAAAAAAACGGACCATCCAGCTCGGCGGCGACTCACCTGCCGACTCCAGGCGGAGAAGCCTCCAAATGTCGTCGACCGGCGCTGATAAACTACGTTTTAGCTGCTGACGATGAGAACAGCAGTAAATTCAAACGGCCCGTGCAGACGTCCTATTCAGAGACAAAGAGCGCGCACTAGTAGCGTCGAAGCGTCGAACGTCGCGCCGTCGAGCGTATGTACCTGTACAGGGTGGGCCACCGTAAACTTCGGACGTTTGATCGCTAATTTCTCAAGCGTTCCTGCATGGATTTTGTTGAAATTGTGAGCACTTATGTAGAGGGGTATAACTTAGATCCACAACAAGTTTCAGTTCATTCCACCCACTCAATCATCTGTTGTGGCCTACTGTAGAGAACGAGTCAATTTTCAAAGTGCCAACCATGACTAATCAACACTCTTTCGCACCACTTAGCTACAGATCGTCGAATCTTGGAGTTCAGCGTCAATGTGTTCAAACGCGCTCTCAATGGCTTCTTTGAACTCTTCAACAGAATTTTGCGACTGGGCATTTACGATATCTTTCACGATGCACCAGACGGAGAAGTCGACAGGACTGAGATCTGGCGATCTAGGAGGCCATCCAATCGGTCCCTTTTGGCTAACCCAACGGTTGGGAAAGGCCTGATCCAGCCAGCTGCTGATGTTCGGTGGCGAAGTACCTTCTGTAACCGTTATGTAGCTATGTGGTGCGCCAAGAGTGTTGATAGTGATGGTTGGCACTTTAAAAATTGACTTCTTCTCTCTGGTAGGCCATAACAAATGATTGGGTCGGTCGAATAAACTGAAATTTGTCGTAGATCTAAGTTGGACCTCTTTGCATAAGTGCTCAAAATTTCAACAAAATCCATGCAGGAACGCGTGAGAAATTAGCGATCAAACGTCCGAAGTTTACGGTGGCCCACCCTGTACATGTACATACGGAATGGGCGACCTGAAAAATGGCTTTGGCTTTGGGTTTTGGAGGCACAGAGACAAGACAACACAGTCAGCACAGGGATCCTTGATGCCAGTACAGAATGTCCAGAAGGAACACGCGCGCTGGAACGTCGCGATTGGATGGAGCGCCAACTGAATTGGCAGTGAATGTCAGAGAATAGAGCGAAACCGTCTGCGGTTAATGCGCTGCTGACGGCCACTGGCATCATCACTTCGAGACAATTGAGAGGATGAGCACAGAAAATGACCTCAACCAGAAAACTGCCTGGCCACAGTGACTGACGCAGACCAGCCAGGCATGCCTTGGCTGGTGAGGCCTACGCAAGTAGGTACCGCAAACCCTATAATTAGCTCCCCTATAATTAGCCCCCCCCTATAATAATACACCCTCCCAAGACCACTTTTGAGTTAATAAGCCCCCCCCCCTATAATTACGCCCCCTCCCTAAATGAACCATCGTCTAAAAGGCACATGTTTCCATGTCTGGGTGTATGTATGGTCGCGTATGTGTATGTATGTACACGTATGTGCATGTGAGACTGTGTGAGAGTGTGTTAGAGTGTACCAACGTGTGTGCACAGCGCCTTTTTCCCTTAAAAATCGCCTCCACGCGCCTTTTTGCCCACACATCTTCCCACTCATCGACACTTCCAGTTTATAAGCCCCCCCCCCTATAATTAGCCCCCCCCTATACTTATACACCCTCCTAGAGCTCGAACGAAAAAATTAGCCCCCGGGGGGGGCTAATTATAGGGTTTACGGTATGTAACATGCCGAGGTAAGGGAAGCTTGGCGCTGGCGGTGCTCTGGCGCTGCGTGGACGAGGCGCCGACGATGCTGGCAGAGCTCTGGCGCCTCACGAAGCCGAAGCAACACGGCTTCCACATCAGCAGCACCGAGCGGCGAGCGCCAGTTCAAGATGTCGGCCAAGGTGTGAGCCGACCGCTGCTTCAGCCAGGCTCTTCGTCACGTATGTATGTACTGCGAGAGCCGCGACAGCGGCCAGCGGCCCGTCTGCAGCCATTATTACGGCTCCAAGCCGGTGGGCAAGATGGCTAGCAGCCTCAACGACCCGTCCATGTACGGCTTCTTCCTAAAAGAAGATAACAACTGCATCACCGCCGTGCAGCAGCCGTTCTTCAAATTTCACTAACTGTAGTGTCTGGCGCAGCAGCGCCTCTCAACGTTAATTGCAGAATCGCGCCGCGTACGTGTAGTCCACGTGAGCAACGGCTTGTGTCACTTGAGCGAGCGCCCATTCACTCTGGCAACCAACAGAAAAAGTGTACACGCAGTAGACGACGCATATGTACATATGAGTGAGAATTTTTGTACATAAGAACGGTCGCCAATCTTCCAAAGAGGCGGCGACGCCTGCACCTGTTGAATAAGACGACACGCATCTAACTCTTGCTTGTCTTACATTTCGGCTATTTTTTTTTCGCCGAATTTTGCCCTTTATGTCCATATTTTTTAGGTTTCCATTCTTTAGGTCTTGGAAGTCGCCATATTTTGCGTGCGTGCGTGCATATGCATATGCATGTAGGTACTAGGTACACGTATCTGCGCCGCATCTAGAAACCGTGCAAGCACAACTCAGGCTACTCGCTAGTACTCAGTTCTTGCACTGCGTGGAAGCAGCCGCTTAGCTCAGTACAGACGGCTCTGTTACTGCTCTGTGCACATCAAGGAGGGAGAAGCGCCGCAACCAGACGAGACATGCGACATCCAGTGCCGCGAGGAAGTCGACAAGATCTGCGGCGGCTACAGGAACGGCAAACGCCAGCTGACTGTTCGAAGACTACTAGGTACTGTACGTGCACGTGGCACGATTCGTCTCACTGACATCGACATCGCCCAGAATGCGACGCCTTAGACCACTGTCGCGCTCGAAACGTATTACGGATGCACAGTACAACAGATCGCCAATAACTTGCGTGCACTGAGGCCTCGCACTCTTCAGCTGGCCCACTCTCGACCACAAAGGCATCTCTCGCAACTCAGCCAAGCTGGAAGGCGATGAGGCTGACTTCAGCAGAATCTATTGCTGCTTGTAAGTTTTGTTCCTTAGAGTCGACGAACGACCCATTGCCGTTCTATCACTATCACTGTCACACTATCACTGTCGTTCAATCACTATCAGTGAACACAATCAGTAGTGCTGTCACTAGCAGTTTAACGTTGAGAAGAGGCGCTTCTAATGCGCGCATGCGCCAGACAATGTGCTAATGGAATTTGAAGAACGGCTGGCGCACTGCGGTGATGCAGTTCTTATCGTCCTTGTTCTGAGGTCAGCAGTTCTTGGCGAGCTTCTCCACGTGTTGTCCAACAATTCTCTTGCTTCCCTCTCATCGTTGTCGACCTTCCACGAAAGCTTTTCCTGTCGCTCGTCAATGAAGGATGGTCGTCGTCAATCGGTCGTCGGGCTGATGGCGTGGCGCGTCCTCGCGTCGCCAGAGGAACGCCATTTAACGAGACGCCAAAAAAAGACGGACCACCCACCCAGCTGGGCGGCGGCTCACCTGAGGGCTCAAGGCGCATTGAGAACTCGCCAAATGTCGTCGACCGGCGCTCATAAACTACGTTTTAGCTGCTGACGATGGGAACAGCAGTAAATTCAAACAGCCCACACAGACGCCACTCAGAGACTACGGGCGTGCACTACTAGCGTTGAAGCGTCGAACGTCGCGTCGTCGAGCGTAGGTATGTTACAGGGTGGGCCACCGCTAACTTAGGACGTTTGATCGTTAATTTCTCAAGCGTTCCTCTAGGGATTTTGTTGAAATTCTGAGCACTTGTGTAAAATGTCTAACTTTGATACATGATAAATTTCTGTTTATTCGACTCACCCAATCATCTGTTATGGCCCAACATAAAGAACATGTACTTACATGAACCATGCTGTCCATCGAGTCGAAAGTGTGTTCAAACAACTGACGCGTTACTACTGTAGGTATGTTGTTTGACCGCAGAACTGCGTGAAAACATTTGGCGAGCGCCACTATAGACGTACAGAATGAAGCCGTCTAACAACGCTCACCTCTGCGGCCCGGATGACATCGAAGACCGACACCCGACACCCACCACGATGGAAAAGTAGTACTCCAACCCGGATCGACCAGTCTTTCACGTCATGGCAAGGGCAAACTCAAGACCGATAGAATCACAAATATATTTTCCCATTCATCAAGGGCCCGCCTCCGTCGTCGTCAGGCGTCTGCTGGTGGGCGCAGAGGCGGCAGCGTCGAGCGCCCGGGTCGTGCTCGAAGGCGGCGCAGTGGCGGCCCTGGACGGCGCAGCGCGCAGCGCACTCCACGCGCGACCTCACGCCCTCTTCCTGCTGATACGTGGCGCCGCAGCGGCCCTTCCCCTCCGCCTCCGTGAAGGCGCGCGAACGCAGCAGTGCCGGTGCCGTCGCGGTGGCAGGCGCTTCGTCGCCCGCGGCTAAAGGACGAAGAAACATTTATTGACGCCACTCACATTTGCATTTCAAAGTAATTTCATAACCTCTTCCATGAACCACTGTTTATCGTAACTATATCGTACTAACTAGTAGATGTCGCACTGACCCAGCATTCTAACACTGACGTGACGCTCGCCGGCCGTGAAGGTTCCACACATTTTTTCAGGTTCCGCCGAGCACGGAACATCGCATACGTGGTCCGGTTGTCGTTCCGCTCCATCGCCAATGAGCAGAGCGCAAAAGCAGCTCGTTCGGTACTGGCCTAAGCGAGGAGTTGGAAACTTGGCCAACTGAAGGTTGACCTGTAGCTCTGGACCAAGCGGTGTTGGGACTGTTGCGCTGTTGGGCTAAGGCGTTGGGTTCCAAACCGCAAGTTGCGGAGCTCAATCCTCAGCGTGGCAAGACTGCAATAAAACAATAACCCCTTGGGCAAGGGACTAACGCCAAAAACGGTGCCCTCTGATCGCAGCCCGTATTGAGACGATCGGTCTAGTAGAAGGCAGAGGCAACCAAGGACTCATGTGGTCCACCTCTCGCCTGAGACTTTGGTCTCGATCGAATCCTCCAAAAGAAGGGGTGCCGTCAAGCTCACCTACTACACTCGCTGAGCCGCACCCTTCAAGGCAATCCTTGACGGTCCGGCTGCGGACTACGTGCTCGTAGGAGACTTGAGCCAATCTGTAGCAGCCCAATTCCACTACTCCTTGCTCTGCCCCTGGAACAGACGAGAATTTCAGCGGAGATCTTTTCAGACTTAACCATACACGTACCAGTGCAGCAGCCCAAGAGGCCTAGGGCGAGCGCCGAGAAGACGGCCTTCCACATGTTGATGGGCTTTGCTATTCCAGGATCCTGTTCCCAAGCGCTTTCTTCTCTGTCTGTACTGCAGTGAGGCGAGCGCTGCGGCTTCCCTCGAGATCGATTGAAAAGGGCGTAGAGCCGATGTTCTTTGGTCTGTCGTCCAAATCTGACGAGTCCATGGGGGATTGATACGCTGCGCTCACACAACACGGCAATTCGATTCCCTCGAGTGTAACTCGTACTCGATGTTAGAATTTATAGGTGCCGTTCTCGCTGTCCTATTTCATTCAAATTTTAAACGTTAGTAGTCGACATATGTAAATTCTCAATGTTTTGTTGCAGTCGGTTTCGTGCGTGCGTGCGTGCGTGCGTGCGTGCGTGCGTGCGTGCGTGCGTGCGTGCGTGCGTGCGTGCGTGCGTGCGTGCGTGCGTGCGTGCGTGCGGGCAGAGAAATGTGCGATACTTCAGTACACCGATGCCATCAGCCTACACGACACCGACGCACGTACAGTTTCACATCATCCAAATGTGGGTTGCACATCATCATCATCATCATCATCATCATCATCATCGGTATACCAATCGTACCCCTGGGGCACTACTATTGCAACCTTTTGCCATCCATGGGGCACTATTGGGAGGGGGCATACTAGCGATACAACGGTGTCTTATCACCACGAGCCCACAAGCCCACCACGAGTCTTATGAGCCCACAAGTCACAAGCACTCCTTCGATAAAGGCATCTGTGAGCGACGTCTTTCTAGAACGTTCCCTACGGACCGGACGAGGCAGACTCGAGCCTATACGCCTCGATTCGTCAGCATGTGATCTGCAATTTTCAGGTTAGCTACTAGCCTTTTTCCCTTGTGTCGAGCGAGTTCTCTGCATTTCCCGAGCACGCCATGTGAAATTTTGCAATGATTAATAGAAAGGAAATCACCTATTGTAAAAAGACGCAATTCGCTTGTTCTAGATGTACATTTTTCAATCGCCGCACCCTCGCTCGGTGCTGTGAAACGCGCGCATTGCGCCCCTGGGGCTGTGGCGTAGTCCGTAAGGCGTTGGACTCCTGACCGCGAGGTCGGGGGTTCGATTTCTTGCTGGGCAAGGCCACGGCTACCCCCTTGGGCAAGGGGTTTAAACCACTGCTCCGGTTTCGGGCTGTACCGTGGCTTCGGCCAAAAATCAGTGCCAGGTGGGGACCCACCTTGCCTCGCGGCAGGAGAACGCCCACTGTTATGTATGCGGTAGGGATGAGCATGGGCCTGAAGATCTCGGCCCAGCCCGGCCCACCAGATAGTCCGGCCCATCCCGGCCCAGCCCACGCGTCAAAAACCAGGCCCAGGCCCGGCCCGGCCCATCCAACTGCTCAAATTCCAGGCCCGGCCCGGCCCGGCCCATCCCAAGAAATAAGTACAGTGGTGCACTAAAATAAGTTGTACATGTACGTACGCCAGTTCGCGTTTTTTCACTACACATACACAGAGAATGGCGCTTCTGGCTTTACAGCTTCCAACCATTTTTTGGCCTCAAGATTGACCGTGTTTGTCAATTGAAGTTGGCCGCTCACAAAGGGTTTGTTGAGAAAAAAAAGGCGCTGCCCATGTCTGATGTATTATCTATCGTCGCCAAGCCAGTGATGTAGAGGCGGCGCCTGGAGGGCGCCGAGCTGGCAGTCGTCACGAGCGCCTTGCTCGCGATGGACGTGAGGCTGGGCTAGCGCCAGATGCTCATGCCTTTTAGTACTACGTCGTCGTCGTCGCTTCACGTCTGTTGTCTGCTCGTCTGTGCCTCACGGTCTAAGGGCCGTGACGACAACGAAAACGGCAACGGCGACGACGACGGCAACGTCGCGACCAACGCGCTAGATTAACAGTGAGACGACGCCGTCACGACGAACTTTTAGGCGCACTCGCGTCCTTAATGCCTCCTTTCTGCTGAATAGTCGCCGTTACTTACAATATGCATAACATACAATGTAGATTCCTATGTTTCAGCCAGGAACGTCCGGCCCGGCCCGGCCCGGCCCACACCCCCAAAACGCAGGCCCGGCCCGGCCCGGCCCACAGGATGGGCCTGGGATTCCGGCCCAGCCCGGCCCCTGGGCCCGGCTGGGCCGGGCCGGGCCGGGCCGGCCCAGCCCATGCTCATCCCTAGTATGCGGCGCCGCCCTGTGATCTGATGATTCAGTTAACGGCCATTGTGCTGTGTCAGGTGGTTGTCGTGAAAAAATAAAGTTTTTTTAAGTGGCTGATCGGATGTCTGATCAGCATGGCCGCCCTGATGACCCTGATCAGTCTTTTGTTGCTCATTTCAATCGTCGCTACGGTGATCTTTGTCGAATGCGCCGCTCCTTCGCTTCCCAAGCACCCGCCCTTTGGAGTGGGCTTTGCCATACACATGGCCAAGGTGCGTGTAATGGGAACTAATGTAATTAATGACGCGAACTAATGTAATTAATGACCTTCTGTGCGTTTGGCCGTGAAGGTGTGAGTGTCCCACAACATGCGTGTATAAACATGTATAATCTAGGGCAGCGACAGCACGAGAAAATCTATGGATAAGGAAATGCTCGTTGTGGTGGTTCCATCAAGAATCGAACTCAGTTGGGGAAGCGAAGATTTACAAGTATGTATCACTTTCGTTTAGGAGACAGGTGGCGACCGACTGTTCCTGGAGCAATTAGCCATCGCCTCTGCCAGCAGCAAAGGGCATCCCGTACGCTTTCACAACAACGCAAATTAATCTTTGAATTCAAATTCAGAATTTACATTCAATAATCCTGATACTTTTTCCCAGAATACACTCGATTATTCAAGTGCGTCTGGTGTGCCGTTCCCCATGTCATCCACGAATAGTGCGCTGCGTGAACGCCGAATGCCGGCCGCCGCCGCCGCCAGCCGAATGCGCATGAACGCACGTATACAGGGGCGCAAACACTGACAGGAGGTGGTCACGTGTTACACGTCAGAGCGGGATCTTGTAGTCCCTGATCCATTTGCGCAACACACGCGTTGGACCTCACCTGTGGATGCTGCGTGTTTTGTAGAAGGTGCAGCACGTCTCGCAAAGAGTTCCTAAATTCAAGATACATTTATGTTTCTGTTCTTTTGTTGCATTTTTGTCCCTTCTCCTCCTAAAAGGAGATGCCCCAAAATATTTGTTTTTCTGTAATCAGGGTGTACGCGTCAGCGTACAACCCTAATATGTGACCACTTGTTCAGTGCGCATTTTCGAATTTTCAATCGCCTATAACTTTTGATTGCCTGAACGGATTTCGTCGCGTTATGGCTCAAATGAACCGCCTTCTTCTGGGGCATCGAACGCGCCATAACGCGTTTCCTTGTTTTACTGTAGGGGGCCAATAGTTCCAAAAATGTTTCGAAAGCGCGTCCTTTTTTTTTCGTGTTCTCTGCCAGGTTTTCGGACCGCCATTCGTGAACGATACTCTCGATCGGCATGAAACTTTGCAGGTGTTGGCGGCTCATGATGGGATTCTTGTCGCCCAAAGCATTCGGCTCTAGGCCGTGGCAATGTGTAGCTATGGTCCATTTTGACGATTTTTCTCGGACATAGTCGTTTTTTTGGGCAAAAGTTTGTCCTCTATAGGCGCTTCAACCGTTGATCTGAGAGTTTCGCTATAATGGAGAAAGTTGATCGCCATGACCTGGAATAGACCCCATTGAAAAAATTAGTCATCCAAGACGCACCAATATGTCTACACTCTTGGGAAATTAATAAAAATTGACGATATTTCTGAGTGGTTAGCTCGGATGGCTTTGAGGTCAATAATAAAGCTGATCACCGATTGGTGGGGAACATTTCATTCCTTAGTGCCAACGCGCTCCGACGCACCAAAATATTTTCACTTTTGGGAAAATCGCAATATCTCGATGTGGGTACGTCGGATCACTTCGGCTAAAACACAAAAGTTGACCGCCTTCACGTGTAGATCATTTTGAGTCTTTACATCGCTATGCTCCGACGAACCAATATGGCACTGCAGATGTGCACGCACGCACGCACACCTTCAAATGGGCTGCTTCACAAACAACTCGATGTGGGTAGGCCAGATCATTTCGGTTAAAACACAAAAGTTGACCGCCTAGTCATAGGGATCATTTTCATACTTTACATCACTATGCTAAAACGCAGTAATATAGCACAACTGCAAGTGCACGCACGCACGCACATAATGTACCGCTTATGCCGCAGCACTATAGCAAAACTGCATGCGCATGCACGCACACACACGCTCACACGCATCCGATCGCGATCGCACCACGCCACGCGCATGTCCGTCGGACCGGTTGCAAGTAACGCGCGGCACACTTCTTTGCCTGGGTGTACACTGTCTCAGCGCGGATTTTGGATTTTTTGATCGCCTATAACTTTTGATTATCTGAACCGATTTTGGCGCGTTTCTATACGATGCGTGTCTCCTACTGCGATTGAGGGATTCCACTGGACACGCTACATTTGCATTTTTTTGGTACGCTGGGGCATGTGTGCGTTCTGGTCTGCTGCTGTATGTCTGTATGTGCGTGCGTGCGAGCGTGCGTGCGTGCGTGCGAGCGTGCGTACTTGCGGGCGCGCACACATGCGTGCATACATGCGTGCGAGCGTGCGTGCGTGCCTGCATAGGTTTTGCGTATCAATGCTTGTCTTATGAAAAAACACTGTATTAAGGAAAAATTTGCAAGTGGCTGCAAAAAAAAGGTGAATATGTGACGCTATTTTGTTAAAGTCCAGTTTGAAAAAGAGGGGTATTAATCAAGGCACGCCTCAAGCCACTTACGCTTTGCAGCTGATCAACTTCAGTTTGAACAAACCGTGTATAAAAACTGAACCAAACGCAGCAACACGTCACATATTTGGCATTTTTTGTGTTCGCGTGCATAGGAAGGTGTAGTGGCAATTATTAAGACCTACACACACTGCACTCACATATGCCGCATGACCGAACCGAATGCCACTTGGTTGTGAGACAGACAGAAAGGACCCCATGATCTTGCACATGGAACACGATGCACGTGCAGGCTCGCATGCACGCAGGCACGCACGCAAGCACGCACATGCAAGCACGCACAAGATGTAAAATGGTGCATGGCACTATGCAAACGTTGTAGTTCATCATTGGGTGAAATGCCAAAAGGGGAATGACAAATGGAGCCAGTACAGTATGTATGCCTTTGCCCACACATCACTAACTGTGGTGACAACCCACATGTCACAAATGTTGGCAGGGTGCCGATTATTTATCGAGGAAGTTTGGCTGTGCCAGGTCCATGGTAATGGCCAATGGCAACGCATTGTCCGAGAGAGATGAGATGTGAAAGGGTTGCTGTTGCGTTTTGGCTGAATGCGGTGGCTCGCTCGCACAAAAAATGCCAAATATGTGACGTGTTGCTGCGTTTGGTTCAGTTTTTATACACGGTTTGTTCAAACTGAAGTTGATCAGCTGCAAAGCGTAAGTGGCTTGAGGCGTGCCTTGATTAATACCCCTCTTTTTCAAACTGGACTTTAACAAAATAGCGTCACATATTCACCTTTTTTTTGCAGCCACCTGCAAATTTTTCCTTAATTTATTTTTCTGCGCAATGGATGGTGCGTCGTAGTCGCCGATAGACGCGCGCACCTCGGCAATCACGGCGTGGCAGTATGTTCAGCGTCGTCAGACGGTCGCTAGGCAGCGCTCGACATCCGCTGTAGTCGCGTTGGCGACATGTCCAAAACTGAGCTGGCACACACTGAGCTGCTGGCTCGTCGTTAGCCGTGTATTCTCCTCGCAGTGGTCGGAGAGGAGTAGGTAGTGAACGACTTTTGCTAGAGCGAAATTGAATTAATGATAAAAAGAAATTCGAAATCAAGAGAAAAGTGCCCAATGTCGTGCCTTGCGATGGCGAAATACCCAACGCGGGCGACGCGAGACTAGGGATGAGAATTTTTTTTTTTAACTTTTCTTTTTTAAAAAAAAAATTTTCTTTTTTAAAAAAAAAAAGTTGGTCGATTTTTTTTTTAAATTAAAAAAAAAACTTTTTTTTGTCGCGCCAGCGCACAGCGTCGCTTCCCTCGTGACTTACCAAGACGGCGTTTACTGTACGTCCTCCGCTTTCTTTTGCGGCCTCTTCCCTGCTCCCACTACCTTTTGGTTGGTCATGATTGTTTGAGTTGAGTTTCGCGCGAATATTTTGAAAATTTTTTGAAGTAGAATGGCTGCTTCGTGTGAGCTGTTGATTGCAAACGTGGCGTTGCCGACCCGGGGGTGTCCCCAGTTGCTTGCCGAGTCGAGTCGTCGTACTGTCGGCGAGAAGAAGAGCTGCTGCAGCGCCATTTCTGTCGAACCTTTTTGGCTGGATTGTTCAAGTCAAGGTTGGGATGGATGGATACGTCAGAATTTCATTTACCGTAAAATCGGTTTTAAGCGTCTCCGTTGAATTAATCCACCGGCGCTATCGTATTTGAGGGGTCCTTTCAACTTTCAGGGGTCCTGTATTATTTTAGGGGTCCGATAGGAAAAGTGGGGTCCAACGGGTTTAGGGGTTCTTTGGAAGGATCGGCAACACTATCCCAGCGTTTTAGGGGTCGTTGCACGTGCACGTTCCACTGTTGTTGTAGGGCGCCAATGACGATCTAAACAGCCCTGAGCCCACGTATCACTGATTACTCTATTTAGGCTTCGCTTAGACTTAGGCTTTCGCTTAGGCTTAGGCTCGCTTAACCTTGCTTAGTGTGCTAACACACGGCCACACCACACCATTCGGCGTTATGTGATGCCAACAACGCCAACACGAGCAACAACGCCTAAGCCTAAGCACTAAGCGAAAGCCTATATCTAAGCCTAAACTTTGGTCGTGTTGGTCGTGTCAGACAATCAAGCGTGTCGTGTCTAAGCAATGCAAAAGCCTAAACCTAATCAAAGCCTAAGCCTAAGCAAGGCTTAGAATGATGGCGCAGTGTTGCCAATCCTTCCATAGGGCCCCTAAACCCGTTGGACCCCCCCACTTTTCCTATTGGACCCCTAAACTAATCTGGGACCCTTCAAGTCTGAAAGGACCCCTCAACTACGATAGCGCCAAATAGTCTTCCTTCCTGGTGTTAGCCAAAATCAAGTGATTGACTGCGCGACACGACACGCACACATTCAGAAGACCCCTGGTCCTGTGCCCCAATCTCGTCGCTTAATACCGATTTTACAGTGTTGTATGCAATATGCATGCATCATAGCATGATGACATGAGAATAGGTGAGTGTGAGTGTGGGGGTGAGTGTGAGGGATGAATCGTCATTTTTCGGAAGTTCTTGTTCTTGTGCACATCTAAGTCGACTTGTTGTAATGCTCAAAATATGATCTGCCAGTATTTTGCCATTATTGCGATATCATTTTCTTGAAGCTTCAAAAAAAAAGGAAATTCAGGGGAGGGGTTGGGTTCTGATGCCGATAATCGATGAGTCTTTCTCTTTCGGGAAAGGGTAGCGTACACCCCCCCCCCATATATCCCCTCCCTGGACAGGTATCCGTATGATCTTTTGTACGATTTCAAAAACTGGTTTGCAATTGCAAGAGAACGTAAGGGGGCGGAGGCCGGAGATTGCAGCGCCTTCAATGGTGCACGGGTTGTTTTTGCGTTTCCCAAACGGGCGTTTTAGTTGATGTTTCGACATAAAATTCCTTACCTTAATCAGCAACTGCTCTGTACTTAATGGTTGGAATTTCGCGGGTGACATTGAATAAACGTGGTGGGGATATTGCTGTGCGCTAATGAGCCATGGGGATTTCGCAGCAAGCATGCTGCACTGCGCGTTAGAAGATTGGTAGGGATTTCGGTGTGCAATTTGAATTACAGGGCAATTTCAGTTTGGTTGGAGGTGGGGCGGTGGGGGGTTTCGGATTTGGTCTGGAAATTCTTGGGCTGACTTCCTGAGTGTGCGTTTGGCTGTGGCGTGTGCTTGATTCAACGTGTGTGTCTGCAGGTGAGCTGCTGCACTACGTGGATTCCCTCTTCAAGGACTGCTCTGTGACGGGACGCCCCTGTCCGTGTGGCTCGGCCACGGCAAGGGCTGCGGCTGCGGCCAACGACGACACAGTGAAGGTGGGCTGCGTAGCGTCGCATCTACGTATGATCTGAAATTATTGGGGTTTTTTAATCTGAAATTATTTCGCGGTTTGGTAAGCTGTACGATATGGGCTTGGGGTGCTCCTCCCCTCCCCCCTATAGTAACAAGTGCGATTTGAGAATGCGCAGGTTCAGCGACAAACCCACAGCCCCTTCCAGTACGTGAAAGAGACGTCATACAAACGTGTTTTCGTTCAGGTGCGCACACCACACTGGCGTGGCAACTCATTCTATGTTGTTTTGCCGCTCGCTGACCGCCCACAAGCTGCGCCGACATCTGCTTGCTTGACAGCTGGCCGAGCGGGACGTTTTGGAGGCGGCGTGCCTCTGCTGCCAGCAGCGCCTCTTCCCCACCGGCATCTTCACTGGATTTCATGGGCATGAAGCTTGCGATGAAAGTTACAGTGCGTGCGTCTCCCATTCCCCTCTCTCTCTCTGTATACCTACCCCCCCCCCCCTCGACACTTCCGATCTTGTAAGGGCACCGCGACTGCACCTTTTGACTAGCTCAAATCTCGCCCGTGCCTAGATGCTGGAATGCGTGTGCTAGCTGGTGTTAGCATCCTGAACGGTTCGTTGAAAGTGAAATCGTTTCGGGTAGGTTAAACCCGTCGTGCGTGTTGTGGTGTAGGCTGTCCTGTCGTTGGAAGCGAACGAATTCTTTTGGGCGATGGTCTTTGGGCAAGCACAAGCGCAGCATGCACGCACGCATCACGCGCGCATCCATCGCAAGCAGGCGCGCACGCACGCGTTTCGCCTACGCCCCCGCTTTCCGCGCCCCGAACGGCAACATTGTACGGTGTACGTACATGCTCACGCAGTAGTGCGAAATATCGGCATGGCTCGCTAGTTTCCCAATAGGGTTGATGTGCGTGCGTGCGGTGCGTGCGTGACGGTGCGTTCGTGTCGTTGCGTGCTAGCGTGCGTGACAGTGCGTGCATGACGGTGCGTGCGTGCGTGCGTGCGTTACGGTGTGTGCGTGCGTGCGTGCGTGATACTAATCAAATGAGCGGTAGAAGCTTATGGAGATTACGGCGCACTTTGAACCGCAAAAGCCAACTGTATTCGTTGAGAATGTTAACGCGTCTTTTGGACTCTAAAATAGCACCTTACTCGTTCTACACACCAAGGATCGATTTCGCCGGTGAAATGAGCTGGCAATACGGCTGGCAGCGTTGCAGAGATGAAATCCGAATCAAATGAGCTATAGAAGCTTATGGAGATTACGGCGCACTTTGAACCGCAAAAGCCAAATGTATTCGTTGAGAATGTTAACGCGTCTTTTGGACTCTAAAATAGCACCTTACTCGTTCTACACACCAAGGATCGCTTTCGCCTGTGAAATGAATGGGGAAGACGGCTGGCTGTGTTGCAGAGATGAAATCCGAATCAAATGAGCGGTAGAAGACTCACGGAGCTGGGGCGCGCTTTTGACCGCAAAAAGAGAACTAAGTGTATGTGAGGTGTACGCGTCCGTGACATTCAGTCTATATACCTATGTATAGTGACATTTCACGTCGTCCCAACTGGGCTTCATCGCGAATTCATTATACAATTAACGCGGTTGCCACTCACTGCCGCCTCTATCGTGAGAAATCGGCGGTCTTTCACACTGTAGGTACATTCGCTTAGGCTTAGGCTTAGGCTTTGATGTTATTCTAATAGGGGTCTGTAGCTGAATTGCCAAAAGGGGCTTACGTTGCGTACGGTAATAAACAATTACAAGTCGACACAACGATTGTAGTCAAGCTCGAGAATATGTCAATCTAGTCTAGTTTTGAACACATATATTATGTTAAATGACGAGTGAATGTTATGCCGCGGTCCTGGCACACCAAAATATCCACTCGGAAAAGAAATTTTTTTTTAATTAAAAAATTTTTTTTTTTAAAAAAAGAAAGTTTTTTTTTAAAAAAGAAAACTTTTAATTTAAAAATTTTTTTTCCACATCCCTACGCGAGACAACTGCAAGTGGGGCCACAAGAACACCAGTCAGTGAGTGACATCCTTGATGCCAGTACAGAATCTGCAGAAAGAAAACTCGCAATGGAACGTCCTCAATTGTGCATGGGGCGTCGAGCCGAGTGCCTTGACAGTGACAGTGAGTGTCAGAAGAGAGAGAGCGCCACAGCTCGCGGTGAATGCCCCCAATTCGCACCAGCCAATGGCTACAGACATCATTACTTCGATACAATTGAGAGGAAGACTATAGAAAATGATTTCAATTTTCAAGTGCACTGCCTATGGCCAAAGTGACCGACGCAGACCTGCTGCCTCGTCACGAACACAGTGTGCCCGCCCACAGCTTTGAGATGCGGTGCATAGCTCGTGGAGCCTACACAACAGAACCCCAACACTCACTCTACCGTCCCTGATCCTTCGCTCACACGCTAATTCTGCATGGAGAAAGTTTCGCCAATTCTGAATGCGGAATTCCACCACGATCGGTGGTTTTGTGATCCTGGTTCCTGTTGCTCCAGTATTGATAACCTTCTGATACTGTACTGCTGTACCGTGCGGCGAAGGGTTTTTATGCAGGTGTTTGTCGGTTCTATCGAATGCCAGGTCCTCTGTCGGTTCGGTGTTTGAAAAAGCACGCGATTCAACATTCAATTTTTTTCAGGCTTGCAAATGGTTTGTTGTATGGTTTATTGTCTATTGCTATATCATTTCGCAGTTTACGCACGCACGAATGCACCAATCAGATGTGCTAAACCAACGTTTCACCTTTGTCGCTGTCAGAGTAATGTCGATGTCGCCGCTGATGGCAAGCTGGGTGGTTTTGGGCTGAGTGTTACACGTGGTGCGTGCGTGCGTGCGTGCGTGCGTTCGTGCGTGCGTGCGTGCGTGCGTGCGTGCGTGCGTGCGTGCGTGCGTGCGTGCGTGCGTGCGTGCGTGCGTGCGTGCGTGCGTGCGTGCGTGCGTGCGTGCGTGCGTGCGTGCGTGCGTGCGTGCGTGCGTGCGTGCGTGCGTGCGTGCGTGCGTGCGTGCGTGCGTGCGTGCGTGCGTGCGTGCGTGCGTGCGTGCGTGCGTGCGTGCGTGCGTGGGCATATCTGCGCCGCATCCATAAATCGTGCAAGCACAACTTACAATAGTACTCACTAGTACTCAATGCATGCACGACTGCCAAGGAGTAGCCATATCGCCAGATGTCCGCTGTAGTCGCGTTGGCGACATTTTCCGCGCATAGTGCGTGATTGGTTGTTTGCCGGCTGCCGCGTATTCTAACGTAGAACAGACCATGTTCCCATGGGTGCAGTGAATGCGTTTCACCGAAAAGAAGTGGGTTTGTGCAGCGCTTGGGCTTGGCGACGCCAGATTCAAGAATTTTACGAGAGCGCGGAAGCGTTGGCTGTGTCAATCTGGAGACCTCCATGCACAATTACGGCGCGAAGCCCAGCGGTTGAACAGACCCACTCTTCAGAAGTTGAGACAACCACTTCCATGATATCCGACAGACTACAAGTTCGACTACAAGTTCGACAGACTACAAGGCAAGAAGCAGCCTTGATGACTAGGGAAATACAACGTACAGTGCATGGCCTGAAAAAAAGTGATATGTCCCAGGAATATGCCTGACCATCTGTTGAAATACACGTTCAAGGAATCTAGAAGGAAGGGAAACGCAAGTTTTCTGCAAGCTGGAAGGAAGCTTTCTGCAAGCTGTGAGAACAAGCTTGCGGAAGATGTCAAAGATGACGAAGATGGCTTCATATGCGATGCTTGAATTCGAACCATGTGCACAGTGTCGAGCCATTGAGTTGAGAGCCACAAATGATCGCTACGCTACACAATGTTACTCTGAACGTTGCTGCAGCAACTCGAAACAACAACCATCGAACTTGTGGATTACTAACCTCCCAACTCTCCACGACAAACTCCAGTCTCAAAACTCAAGACACCATCTCCGACGACAACCCCCCCCCCCCCCATTGTTTTCGTGTTTCTGTGACATATAGATTTGTTGTCCAGATCTGCATTTTTTTGTTTCGAGCAGCGCGTCACATTGTGTGCAGTGAAACGGGTATCGACTTTCTGTTTCTGTCGTGTTCCCGCGTTCTCTCGTATCGGCAAACCTCTGTCACTGTGCTATTCGAAGACGCACCTCTCCACGCGCGCGCGCACGTACGCACGCACGCATCCCAAAAACGACACAACGGAGATCACTTAAATATCGAGTGTGATCATCCATCAATCAAATCGCGCAGCCTTGGGTCAAATCATCCAGTACACTTTCGCATCAACAATTAATTAATCTTTAAATTAAAATTCCAAATTACAGACAATATAGATACTTTTTTCCCAGAATACACACGATTATTCAAGTGTGTCTGGTGTACGGAGCCTCATCATGTCCTCCACGAATAGCGCGCTGCGTGTATTCCAGCGAAACACGCACGAACTCACGTACAGGGGCGCACGCACTGACAGAAGGTGGTCACGTGACCCGTCGTCAGAGCGGGATCTTGTTGTCCCTGGCCCATTTGCGCATCACACGCGTCAGATACTCCACCTGTGGATGCTGCGTGTTTTGTAGAAGGTGCAGCACGTCTCGCAAAGAGTCCCTGAAACAATTTTTTTTCCTGTTTTCTGTAATCTATTTCTGCATCTTTTTTTGTTTCACTGCACCATAAGTCTACAAAAAACAAAAGTAGACAAAGGAACAAAAAAAAACAAAAAAAAACAAAGGAAAAGTGATTCGATACACTGATCAATGATCATCCATGCGGATCGGCGCTTGTTGTCTATTTATCAAAGGTAATTACGCAAAGAACTGAAAACTACGCACGAAGGCTCGCGGCCGGCGATGACCAGTTGGAAGACGCCCACGCAGGCGCCCCGCTTGCCCTCCTGTAGCGCGAATATGGATCGGTGCGTGCGTGTCCGTGTGTGCGTCTCTGAGTATGTGCGTGCGTGCGTGCGCGTACCACGCGTGTGTCAGTACGTTCATGTCCGTGTGTCACGCACCCAATACTCCGGATTGCCCGCGCTCTCCTTCTCCAGAATGTCGAACGCCTTGGCCGCGTAATAAAACTGTCCCATCTAAAACACTTAATTTTTATGATTTTTAAAATCAAATTTACAACTCGACTTTGTAACAGTCATTCGCGATGAGGTGAAGCAAGGAGAATGCGGCGGTTTGGTTGTCCGTCTTTAGGTAGAGTTCCCAAGCCAGGCGCGCCTTGCCGTTCATAATGTCTCAATTAATACAGTTCAAATTTAATTGTTTATTGAAATATATTAAATATATATTATTTAAACACTCACAGCATCGAGCGAGGGTGGCCACGTACGCCTCCTCCTTGAGCATCGACTCGTCCGTCACGAGCAGCAAGGTCTCTTCGGCGTCGTGAAATTTCCCTACAACGAAAGACCTCAATGTAGACCTTAATTTGTGGCCTCATTTTTCCAGCTCGCTAGTGTGTACGTTCGAAAATCTCGCGTGCGTGCAGCGAAAAAGCTATGCAGATTTTTCGGTTAAGAGATGAATCATCTGGTACAGCCATATACAGACACCGACACAGTTGACGCGCGCACCTAGCTGCATTTGCGCCTGCCCCAAGTTGTAGTTGAACACGTTGTCGTTGTAAAAGTAGCTCTAAAGGCACATCAAGTTCTTCAAAACAGGCTTATGAAAAATCTCGAAATAACCGTACCTTTACCGAGCTCAAGTACACCAAAACTTCTTCAAACTGCCCACTCAAAAAATACGCGGAAGCCATGCATTGTCGTCCAGGGATTGTGTCTGAAATCATTGTTTATTCACTGTTTTAATCGTTTTGAACTTTATTGTTATTGTCTTTTTTGTTAATAAACGTTTAAATAAACAAAATCACCGCATTCCGTTGACGAGCTCCCAACCAGTCGAAAGTATTCCTCGGCGGTTTTCAGGTCTTCCTTCTAAAACATGTCAAGTAGAAATTTTACGCACACTATTTTTTTACAGTATTTTCTCCAAATTCTCAAGAATATTTCCTCATAATCATCGTACCGTAACTGGCAAGGCTTAGCTCACGTTGCGCTGTTGCTGCGCCATGAGGCAGTGTACGACAGCCTTGAGAATGTAGGCGTTCGGCTGAGAGGGCTCCTCCTTGCCCATGAGCTCGTAAGCAGAGTTCAGTTCGCCTGTATACATTGGTCGCGTTGTTTGTTGTTTGTTTGTGTGTGGGGCGTTTCTATGATCGCGGCGGCCTCTCTCTGGTCACAATCGACTATGCTAGTGAGAGATGAGAGCCAGTCAGCCCGATCCTGGGGGGGGGGGGGCTGACTCCCCTGACGGGCCGGAATTTTCCACTGCCGCCGGGTTGGTTCCGCTGGCCGGCAGCTCAAGGAACGCCCAGGACACACAGCTCCCAGAGGAGACCAACCTGCTGTCCAGACGGCTCCCACCATACATGTAATTGGAGGGTTGGGAGGGGGGGGTTGCCCACAACCAGGTCAAAAGTTACCCCTCCCCAGCCCCCTCCAACCTCCCCCCCAGAATTTTTCGAAAGTTTTCCAACTTGTCTACAACTATAAAAAGTAGAGTATTTTTTCGTCTTTTTCAGTGTTTCTTCACCCTAAAACAGCTACAAAACGCTATTTATAGCCTATTTTAACCTATTTTTGACCAAAAAGAGCCTATTCAGACACTATTTAGGTACACTTTTTTTACCCTCTGACACCCCCTCCCTCTTCAAATCTGCTTACCTCCCACCCGCCCCCCCCCCAGAATGGTCTCCGACCTTCCCCCACTTCAAAAACCCGGTTACATGTATCGCTCCGACCATGCATTCGATGCATCACTGTTACCGTAAGAACTACCCCCCAATAAGCCCCCAGGGCACGAATAGAAACCGCCTCTCTCGCACAATCTTGAAACTACAGTACCTTGTGCAACTACTGGAGTATCACAATAACAAAAACAAAATAACTACACACCTTTCTTCAAGTAGAAAATCACCAGATTCAGACGTGCTTCCGGAATTACGTCCACCAGCGGTGGCAGCGTTTGCAGAGCGCCTTCGCCCGCTCGAAACACCACCTGAATCAGGAGTGTTTGAAAAAATTGAACTTGAAACTTGAATCTGAAACCGAGACCATGTTGTTTTTCAGCAGGTCGACGCCGAATTGAAACTGGGGCGTCACGCGCTCCTGTAGCTTGCGAATTTCCGCCTAAATTTTAAAGTTAAAAATTCAGTTTATCCATTCCTAATGTAAAGCAATATAATGCACACACTTCAGCGGATTTGCCGCTGTAGAGTTTGTAGTGGTTGCAAGCTTTCAGGTTCACAGCGGTGGCACTGTCTGGGTACTTGTCGAGATAAACTTGCAAGACTTCCTGAACTTTTGAATTTCAATTTTCAATTCAATTCAAATAGACATCAGTTCAGTCCTCCTACCAAAGAAACGTCGAAATAGTCGAGCTTGTAGTAGCACAGTGCCAGATAAACATTGAGCGCAATGTAACTTCTGAAAACGTGGATTTTCTTATTTTTAAACTTTAAATGCAAATTCGGTTAGAGTAACCTGTTGTTTAGAAGCATTCGCTTGTAGACGTCAATGGCTTCTTGATAGTGCGATCTAAAATTGCGTTATTGCGGCAAGCATGCACGCACGCACTCATCTTACCGTAAATCCTCCAATAATGCCCCCAGACACAATTATTTCAACCTCTCCTGAACCCGGGGCACTATTGGAGGGGGGCACTATTGGAGAGGGGGGCTTTACGAGGAGGATTTACGAGGATTTACGGTATGTATGTTCTACGTACACTTTCCTATTTCGGGAACGCGTGCACTCGTACTACTACGTTTCCACTACAGTATTCACCTCAAATAGTGGATGCTGGCCAAGCAGAGTTGGTCCTCTACCGTATCCTGCAGCAGGGAGTGGTACTGCATCAGCGTCTTCTCGTCGCCCAACTTGTGCGCCACGTGGAACAACAATCGATTTTGAAGTGATGACGGATTCTTTGGACCTATGATGTGCGTGCGTGCGTGCGTGCAAATGGCAAATATGCAAATTCAACTACCGTACCGTTCTCCGCGACCTCCCTTGCGTCCGCATACATGTTCATGTAAAACAGGCAGCACGCTTGATAGGTGTAGACTTCTTTGGGGCAAGTGGACAATCCTGCGGTATCTTGTGAAATTATCAGATCGTAAATCTAAAATACACAACAAAAATAGAAAAAAACAGGAATTAAAAATTACAAAATCAGGCGAAAAATTTCTTCCAATGGAACAGCTCTCTGCAAGGTTGGTTCTGTTTACAATTTATAATGTGAATTAACACCTCAGACGACAAAAGTGTGCAAAATGTAATCTAATGGTGAAATTTGCATATTACCGTACCTCCGAAGCTTTTCTGAAGTCGCCAGCGTGTGCGGACAAATAGGCGAGCCACAAGTCAGCTGCGGACCCATCCTTCGCTGAGTAGCTTTGGAACTAAAGTACCGTAAACCCTATAATTATCCCCTCCCCCTATAATTAGCCCCCCTCCCACCCAATAAGGATACACCCTCCCAAGCCCACTTTGAATTCAGAAGCCCCCCCCCCTATAATTACACGCCCTCCCTAAATGGACCATTGTCGGAAAGGCGACATGTTTCCATGTCTGGGTGTATGTATGGTCGCGTATGTGTATGTATGTACACGTATGTGTATGTGAGACTGTGTGAGAGTGTGTTAGAGTGTACCAACGTGTGTGCACAGCGCCTTTTTCCCTTAAAAATCGCCTCCACGCGCCTTTTTTCCCACACATCTTCCCACTCATCGACACTTCCAGTTTATAAGCCCCCCCTATAATTAGCCCCCCCCCCCTATAATCATACACCCTCCTAGAGCTCGAACGAAAAAATTAGCCCCCGGGGGGCTAATTATAGGGTTTACGGTATTTCAAATGAATTATCAGTAGTATTAAAGCTTTAGAACAAAAGTGGAAATGTATCGTTAGCTCATAATTTTGCTGGCACGTTGTGGCGTAAATCCTCCCAACGTTGCCTCCGGATTTTTTAACTGCCTTTCCTGGGGTACTATTAGACGGCGTGACACTATCGAAAAAATACCACCAATGTAGGGTTTACGGTATGCAAACTGACGCCTGCATAACTACCGTTCCGACTACGACACTACAATAGAATTGTGAAATACAGTAACTTTCAAATTCAAATTCACCGAGAGCACTTGTACCGCGCCCGCATAGTCGCGCTTCTCGAGAAAATCCTCAATTTCCGGAATCTGCTTCGGTTTGTATCCCGGCTGTTCTGTAGGGCTTCTGTCGACTTTGTCCGACTTGTCCTTGTTGCTTTTGTCTTCTTCCTTTTTGCTCCCTTTCTTCGCTGCGCCCGCCGCCCCTCCCGCTTTGAAACGGGAAAGCAACTAAACGAATAAAATACAGGAAAAACTCTACGAATATTCCTCCAGACATGTAAATGTAAATTTGCCGCAAGATTTGCATTATAATTTCAGTTTAATCGATGACGAAGCACCCACAGATTGACCAACCATTGGCGCGTCAAACTGCAGTGGTGTATGTATTGTAAAATATCAACCTTCCATAACTAGAAAGACAAATGGATCTAATTTAGACAACCAGACGCCTTAGCCGGTTGTCATAGCGACAGGTTTTTTTGCCCTGAAGTCCTCGCGTGTGTGTGGTTGTGGGAGTTTATTTCGACGTACCGTATTCGCATCTAATAAGTGAGTAGAAGTGCACTTCTGTTTGGACATTGTCATTGACATTGCAGAAAAAAGAGCCTTTTCACTGCACGCTTTTGACAATGGAATTGCACAAAAATGTGGGCTGGGTAAATCACGGCCGCAAACCCGTTCGCAGCAGTGGCGGATCCAGGCCAGGGTGGGGGGAGGGGAAATTTCCCTTCCCGAAATCAAAAATCGAGGGAAAGGGGGGAAGGGCTGGGCGTGGCTAGCGAACCTACTTTTTCCGCATACAAACGCGTGGAAGTCGTCGAAAATCGCAAACATTTTCTGCAGCATCCGTAAATTTCAACAGGGTTCCCCCTTCAACTAAATCCTTCCACCCTCCAAAAAAATTCTGGATCCGCCACTAGTTTGGCAGCACACACACAGGAAAACGCTCACGCACGCAAGTCATAGGGACCCACATTCACACGACGAAACAGCGCAAAGGAATCAAACCAGTGTGGTATCCATATGGGAAGCTACACTGTACAAGGATATATGCAGCAGTCGCACCCAGACAATCAGATCTGCCCCTTCCCCTCCCGGAGCTCGCAATAAAGCTGGATTCAAGCTTGCGATGGAGTCCAAACGAAGCGTACCTTTTTGGTTTTCAGTAGAACAGCTCACCCCACCACCATAACTCATTCGTCGGCTGCTGATATCGTATCCCACTGTCATCAACAACATACGGCAGTGTATGGCCGAGTGGTATAGAATTAGCCTCTCCCGCGCAAGGTTCAGGGTTCGATTCATGGTTGACCCACTTTTCCCTATCTATTTTTTCTCCCTATTTCCTTGTCAAGACTTTCTCATGCTGTCGCCGCCCGAGATTCAGTTGCCGTTCTACGGAATGCGCCCTTCGTAACTGTGGCTCAAGAAAGGAAGGCGTTATGGAGACATAGGGTTCTGCTGCAACGTGGAAACGATAAACAAGAAAAACAAGAGACCTTGTTCATTGAAGCTGCGATGCGCCAAACCACACTGTCCACACGGCTCAATGTTGTCTGTAGCGCTGTCTCCACGCACAAGCGAACGCGAACGCACCGACAGTGATGTGGACGATTCGTTGTGTAGAACAAGTGCGCGTGTATGGTTGCCATGACAACAACAGTGGCCAAAGCACGAATGCAACGCGTGTGCTATAAGGGCGCGGTCGACGCACACGCACGCACCATAGCTGTAACCGGGTCTGGAAGAGTGGGGGGGATTTGTTAAGTCTGGGGGGGGGGGCGGGGTTGCGGGGAGCAAAAAGTGCGGGGTTGCCAACCTTTTTGAATTATACTGGTGCTTTTGGTCAAAATGGGTATAAATAGGCTCCAAACAGTGTTATTTAGCTGTTCTATGGTCACATAAGACTAAAAAGCACTGAAATACACCAACATTTACTCACTTGTATCGTTTTAGACTGAGTGAAAATCCCTTGGGAAAATCTGGGGAGGGGGGTCTGTGGGTTCTGGAAAAACAGTGCCCCCCGTTACAGGTGTGGCACGCACGCGCTTCAATGGCACGTTTCTCTTCAAAACGCAAAATTCCTCTTCCTCCTGCGTACCCGCGCTTGCAAACATGTCGTCACTTTTTTTTAATTATTCTCTATCTCTGTCATTATTCTTCTTCTTCGCGCTACACCCACCGCTTCCTGCCCTCGTGTGTAAAGTGGTTGTCTGTCAGTTGGCGTTCATAGATGAACTTGTGCTTGTCCTTTCGTCTCCTCTCCTCCCAATCCGTTTCCAACTTTTTTGTGTGCAGTTTTTCTTGCCAGTACTTCTGGAAGGCTTGCGCCTCGTCATCGGGCATAGGCTGCTCGTACTTTCTAGGTCTTCGGGCTTAGGCGGATGCACGTGCGGAGAGAGCGGGCGCCTAAAATAGTGAGGCTGGTTAGCATGCATACCTGTATGTAACTGGGTGTGGCAATTCTTCTGGGGAGGGGGGGGGGGTAGGTGGCTGGAGCACATGTTTTGGGGGTGGCCGACGACTTTGTGACCTATACTGGTACTTTTGGGCAAAAGTGTCGGAAAGTGGGGGCTCCAAATAGTGTCATTTAAGTGTTTTTGTCATATAACACTGAAAAACACCAACATTTGCTCACTTTTATCGTTTTACACACACCATGAAAATCAATTCTGGGGGGGGTGGGGGTCTGGGGTGTTGAAAAAATTGTGGAGGGCACCCAAAACCCCAATTACATGTATGCAAGTAGGAGGTCTGTCGACCCAGAGCAACACACTCACTTGACGTGCATGCCCGTGAACAAGGAGATGGTTCTAGTAGGTCTGTCCCAGTCGCCAGCCTTGGTCAGCAGTCGGTTGGGTTCATTTACACAGACAACGGAGCAATATTTTGAGACTGACTCTAAGATTGATGAGGTAAGGCTCGGCTGGGTTCCGGAGTGCATCCAGAAAAGCCTGAGAGAGACCTGACCTCTGTTAGAGGGGGAGAGGTGATAGATTTACAGGGGCTGCAGCCAGCCAGTTAGCGATACCATAGAGTGCGCGTGCGTGCGTGCACGTGAGTTGAGCACTATCTCCTAGCGTGCGAGCCCACCTCATCCATTGTCAGCACCTTGTTGCGCTCCCTCAGCACTTTGTACCTGAAGAAGACACATGGCGTTTCAAATGTCACAGAGACACGCACACGCACGCACCACACACCATAGGTGCTGATTGGTCCAAAAGCCTGGGCGATGGCTGGGGGTTTCGAGGGGGGGGTCTAGAGCCATCCCGGATAAAATGTCCAGGATCGGAAATTTTGGAGGAGGGGTTGTCGAAGTGGAAGATTTCGCCCCAAAATGGCGCGTAAATCAGCGCTTTTTGGTCCAAAATCTGCAAAACCACGCCTAGTAAGCGTTTTTGGGTCACACTCCAAGTAAGGCGGGGCGGCCATTGCCCGGGGGTAACGCCCCCCCCCCCCCTGAGCCCACGTATGCACCACAGACACACGCGCACAGTACCATAGGATCCAAAGTTCCGTATTAGACTTGCGCTCCAACGCTTCGACGCGCCACTCGGTGCCGTGGGCAGGCATGGGCGCCGTCAAGCGCGCCCACTGTTCCGCTTTGAAGAAAAACAGCTGGAAAAGTAACAATACGCTACAATTACAATTTTAATCTAATTAATTTTTGAATCCACCCACTTCCTCCACACCCTTCTGCGTGCCGCGCGACTCCGCCTCGCCAGCGGGCAGCTCCCACTCGTCGGCCAGCTGGTCCGTCGGCAGCGTCTCCTTGGCGTCGAAATAAGACGTCTCTGCCGGTGACGTATATACATGTGTCGGCCATATACATGTGTCAGCAACATCTCTATAGACAACTGATGCTGGTACGTATACGTATCTTTACGTGTAAGTTTGGGGATATGTTCATCTGCTCGTCGCGAGTTCTAAACTTTCTGCGGACCACAAGGACAGAAGGGCCACAGATTGTAATCTAACTGACTGCGTCAAAAGGGCCACAAGAGTAATCTACACTGCTTTGCCATCCTCTCCCCCTTCCTCCCTACGCTACACGGTCGCTTCGTAACAGTTGACTTACACAAGGCTGCGCAGGTAGCTAGCTAGCATAAATACACAAGCTGCACCTACTGAGCAACGCAAGATGTGTGACGCACAAACTGTGTCTATGCCTACTGGTCGTGATAAGGCCCAGGTGAACGTGCTTACGCTCGGCTCGAATCCATTTCATAATGCATTTCCATTTGAGCGCGACGGAACAGAGACGCTCAAGAGAGACAGGCGACGCGCGCACCGCGCAGCGCAGCCGAGCAACAGAGTGCCGAAGTATTACACTTACATGTACATCTGTAGCATTAATTGGCATTAATTAGGCAAGGTCTTTTTTATTGTGCAATTAATTAACCGGCGGTAGCATTCAATTCGGTAAGGTCGCCCCCAACTACCTGGTATACCTACTTGGACAATAACAGTGGCAGCCACTTTGAGCCCATGATTCACTGTCAAGCGTCTGTTTATTGTATCTGTTGCTTGGCGTTATCTGACGCAGGTTTCAGCATTAATTATGACGGGAGAATTTCACTTGCACTGCAGATGCATCTAGACCGACACATATAGAAACATATACATATATACATCAGTTGTCTATATGGATGTGTCAGCCGACACATGTATCCTAGCCGACACATGTATATACGACACCGGCTCATTTCAGCACTCTCTTCGCTAATTAGCGCCGTAGACTCAACTTTCGGCTCTGCTGCGCAGCAGAGGGCGCCGTTTCGGAGCAACAAAGGAGGGAAGGGAGACGAAACGACAGCACAAACGGTCGCCGCCGCCGACGAGAACGCTTCTGCGAAGGCATAACATTTTTGGAACAAACAACAAACTCAAAAATACCAAAATGGGAATAACTATCCGCGGGCACACAGGGACAAGATGGTGCGACTAATATCTAAACACGGAGACCGCGGTGTTCCGAGCTGATTTTCCGCACCGGTGTTGCTGCCAACAACCGGTGTCCTGGTTTTAGTGGTACGTTTCTTTTTGTTGGAGAATGTCAGAGCAGTGACCCAGCAAATTCGCGAATGCAGACGCAGGGATTGAACCGGCGACCTCGAGCGATTGCCTGACATTCCAGTAGGCCTCAGCTACAACATTCTTGGGAGTTTGCCATTGGGCAAAGAGTGCAGCCAGTCGTGTAGGTACATCGCTCTGTTGAAAATTTCAAGCGCGTCAAACTATTTGTCGCAATCAATGAGAGTTACATGACATTCATTGCATATTCACATTTCGAGCTTGCAAGGAGCAAAAACAGGCAGGTTTATTGTCTCCAATTTCACTCCCTTCAATGTTACCTTCTCTAGCATAAGAGTGAGTGTCAGTGCTTTCCATGGAAGTAACTTTCACACATTTCATTCTTTTCTGGCAGCTCTGCGTCTGCCACAATATTGGGAGCCAACAAATACAGCACAAAGAATCATAGTGCCATGAATTGGGGTATAACATCACAACTATTCTCAAAATAACAACTTCAACACATATGTACCTATGCACACGGCAGCAAAGTCAACAGTTTATACTGCTAACATTGAGCAAGCACATTGATCACTTATCCTATATCATCCACACTCTCCCAACACATTTTTTTTCATTTGATAGGTAGGCTGAAAGGCTCTGTGGTTAAAAGGTCTCGAGGGATCTTTTACTGACTCAGCACTGCAATAAAAAGAAATATTTTCTACCTTTCAAATATTTTCCCGTGTGGTTTTCTTTTGTATAGTTTGCATGCACTATCAGATTTTGCCCAACGTGCCCCATGTGTCAGTTATGTCTAAAATACGTGTTTTTACAACTGTGGAATGCAACATGCATTGCACATGCCTGCCTGGCTGGCTGGCCAGACTGTCATGACTTCGTTCATTACGCTCGCACAATACTCTTGTGGCAGTGACAAGCCTGATAGTTCCACATTTTGGCAAGATTTTGATGTCTTTCCTGATTTTGAGCTTGCGGCGCCACCTGGTGAAGTACAGAATTGTCCAACATGAGCAGAAGGCCAGAAAACACATGAGCAGCACAAAAATGGCAACAAGAATGGTCCACAACCAGCCATCTGTCAGAAAATCGGAGTCTTCGTTGCCAACTTGATATTTCATGGTAGTTTCAAGATATGCATCTGTCGTTGTGAGTTGCAATTTGTCGAGAAAACCATTCCCAGCATGACTAAGAACTTTGGCGCGAATTTGAACCTGGTGTTGAATTTAGAACGCTTCTTTTTTGGCTTGTAGATGGCTATTCTGTTGATTGTAATTGTGGTTCAACATTAGGTGTTGAGGTAGAGCCAAACGAAATGTCAAGTTGCGCCGAGATTTGAAGGAAAAGTTGACTGCATAGCTTCACTGTCATAAAACTTCTTAGTGGCTGTCGAATAGCTGGTAGAAGTAGCTTCATTGGTGGTCATATTTATGGAGTATCGCAACATGGTTTCATTTCCTGTACAAACCATGTTTCCTTGGCAACAGCAACTATAGATGCCCACATTTTCAATTGCACCAAAGCAAAATGACTGTTGTCCAGATTCACGCGACAATTACTAGCGGAGCAAAAGTCTTGGCTGAGCAATTGTCTCCTTTTGGGATCGTTAGTACGTTGTTCTAGTTGTTGTTGGCGATCATCATTAATGTCGCAAAAATTGTAGTACCCAGGAAGATCTGTGGGCACCATTTTCTTGCCGGGATACTTTCAAGTCTCTTGAGTGATAGAAGCATTGCAATCCCAACCACTGGCGGATCCAGGATTTTCTGACAGGGGGGGGGGGCAAGCTCAAAATTTTTTTTCGGCTTAAATTTCAATTGGAGAGCTATATTTCGCGCGTTTGGCGCCGGAGCCCACTTTTTTCGCATATTTTTTAGACACTTCCGCAAACAGCCGGTGACGCTACAAAACACGCATTTTGCATGGACGTTAATTCAACGTCCGAGTACTAATTGTAATTGCGTCGCGTCCATCTAATTTAACGACACGTCCATCTAATTTGCGCAATTGACGATACGTCCATCTAATTGTTGGTACGTCCATCTAATGTGACTACACGTCCATCTAATTGGATGACATGTCCATCTAATTTGTCCAATTGATAACACGTCCATCTAATATACAGGGTGGCCTGTTTATCTATCCGGGGTTTTGATCGCGGATAACTCTCGGTTTACTGAACAAAACGAAACAA